>JAKRZM010000250.1:0-10984 GCA_036379175.1 Heliconius cydno galanthus
TGCACCACCACTCCAGCGTTCCCCACTTTCCTGACCCGACTCACCTGGACGAACAGTTTAGCCGGGTCGATTGCCTTCTTAAGTTCGGCCTTCGTCTCCTCTGCCGACATAAATTCTCCAGTCTTTTCAGCGGCCGGGTACACCGCTAGCACTGGACCTTCCGCCCGCTCACCCATCTTAATGGGTTCCCTGTGCTGAGGCAGTCTCAGCATGTTGGCGTACGTACTGCCCTTAGGCTGCTCGGTCGGAACCACCGCAAGAGGCTGCACTGAAAGTTTAGCCTCTGCGGCTGCCAGCCGCACCGCCATATGGGCAATAACTGCACTTAACCTTTCGGTATGTGCGCCAATCGCTGCCACCTGTTGTGTCGTCTTTGTTGAGCCGAGAAGTCTTTGCCCGCACCGCGTCCATAATGCCCTGGGTCGCTGAGGTTGCTAGGCCTGTTAGACCCTCAACCGTCGCTTCCGCAAGGGCAGTCGGCTTCGCAGTGACGGGTTGACTCCCCGCCCCGCCCGATGGTATGCCCGCCAATATGCCCGCTACTGGTGGAGCACCATCACCCTTTCCGGTTTTCCGCCTAAGAGCAGCACTCTCCGCCTCCAAAGGAGAGGTGAGTGCCCTCTTCATTCCCCCCCCTAATGGGGTGCCGTATGGCGGAGAACCCGCCTGACCTCTCAGGGCCTTCGCCGCCTCTGCCTCCGCCTCTGCACCTCCCACAGAGGCGCTAAACCCCTGTGGGGGGGTGCGCGCCAGAGACCTCCGGGGTGCGAAACCCCCCGCCCCCTCATCTGCCTCCATGAACCTCCCCAGCGCCCTCTGAAAGTTGTCACCTTCCTCTTCATCCGCCATGCCAGCCACTTGCCAAGTGTCTGTCACTGACTAAACACCCGAGCAGTGGCAACACCGACACGACAGTGACTGTCGCCGACTGACAGCTGTCAACCGAGACGTCAAATGTCAATGCCAATGCCGACACGTGCTCACACCGCGTGCTCACACCACGTGCTTTTTGAGGTTATGTGCACCACGTGCTTTTTGAGGTTAAATATTCAGTGCCTCTGCCTGAAGCGCTATAAATTACTGAAACTGTTACAGTACCTTTAACAATCCTTTTCACCACACCAATGCACACACAACACTTAAAACAGTAGTTCTTGGATTGATTACCGCAAATACCCCCACTACAAAGCTAAGAGCAGTTGCACCCGTCCGCTCGCCACGACGATCGGACGCGAAGTGTCCGTAGACGGCCATCTCCGTAGTATGGAAGGGTTGGAATTGAACACTCTGTTTCTTGAGGAAAGCCTAGATTAAACGACCAAGATGACTGCTCATGAGTCGGATGTGGAGGAGGATAGAAAGTCCCTCGGAAGATGACGTCTGACCTCGGGTGGCCGGGTATGCGGAGTGCTGCTCCTTAGGTGCAGGTGACCCTATACACCGGCGCAACGGAATACGTTGCGCCGGTGATACGACCAATGTGTACCTCTAGGGTTTCTATTTTTAGGTTGCGGTGAGTGGCGCGTGGTGTTCACGTAGTATGGTGCCTGCGTGACTCGCCGGAGGGTGAGGTTCCGTACGACCTACAGGATTCCTCGTTGAGTAATACTCGCTAGGGCATTGTGATGTCATCAATGTAAAGTGCGTAGAGAGCAGGTGACAAAATTCTGACTGGGACAACGGCAGCAATCGGGCCGCTGTTAGCACTCTCAACTCTCACGCAAAATGTCCTGTCACTTACAAAGCAGAGCGGCAAAGACATGCGCGACGTGCTGGGGGGTGCCCGCTCTGAGCACTTTATGAAATAAGCCAGACGCGGCCGAATACGCGTGCTATGTCAAGGAAGACTGCTATTACACACTCGCACTCTCTCTCGGTTGATCACTGTTGCGTAGTTTACCCAGAGTGGTATACCCGCTCGCCAAACTGCTCGCTTTATGGGTGGATGTGCGACTGAAGAGGTGAGAGGAGTAACTTATCGAACAGCTTGGCGACCGTACTAAGAAGGATTATAGATCGGTATCCCTCAGCAGCATAATGAGCAGGCCCTCCTTCCATGCCCGGGGAAAAGAAGCCAGGCGGATGCGGCGGATCCGGTTTTATAAGCAAAATGTCGCGGGGCACGGGGGTACGCGTGTTGGGCGGAAAGCCGTTACACAGCAAGGATTTTTTAGTATCGTAATGACTATTTTTAGATAGAGGCTCACTTAACACTACCTTAAACCTACTAATAACTACTACAAAAAATATGAAACCAAATATATCGCGCTGGAATAATACATTCAACTCCAATTATCTAATACGTGCAAACGCATCTAAATCTTCTTTGCTATAGAGGCAGGCGGGCTTTTTTTTCGAGCTTGTGGTTAATGCTGTTAGCTCTATTGGCTTTAACAGCGACATCGGTTGGGTGGTGAAGAGTGTACTCTGTCCCTGATGAAAAGCAAGCACTACGTGAAGAAAATTAAACCGAACGAAACCTGATTGGTCCCCCACCGGTGTTCCCTTGTCAGTTATTGCGCTAGTGTTCCGCTCCTGTAAGCTGAACGTTATTAATCTGTGGTCACTAGAACTGGCCCCTTTTTTTTACGTGAGGAAATCCTTTTACAGATACCGGCCCGAGTGGGGACTCGAGCGGGTTATGTGGGACTCGTGGACCGGCTGAAGGCCAATCCCAATACCCACTAAAACCTCACGGTGCTCCTCCTCGATCGCCGCAGGGGAAGGTAGTCCCCGATGACGTCGCGCAAAGCGCGACGTTGAGACGCCCAGGCTGCGCACACCACTAGAACTGGCCCCTGTGTTAACCCGCCAGTAGCCCAGGCGAACACCCCCCGACGTCAGCGTAACATCAATGTACGACTCCCCGTTTACGGTCCAGAATGTGGGTGGCTCCCCCGGTAGGTTCTCCACCTGGAGGCCTCTGCCTATGATATATGTAATCCTGCCTATGATAATCCTCCCCCCTCTGCGTGACCGCGCTCCCCCGACCAATTTAATGCCTGGGGAGAGGAGTGCCACATCGGTGAGTGCGTGTTAGTGTCCACCGCAATCACCAACCGTTGCCCCTTGAGTGCCTCCAGCATTCGCCCAAGGTGTTGTAAGTGCGGACCTATATCATGTGAGTATTGAAAGTAGGCACCCACTGCGTAGACAGAGGTCGCTGGCGGGGTCAGACACGTGGAACACCATGCAGTGGCTGGTGCACAAGTCCTCCCGCACCGAGCATGGAGCTGTATGGAGCAGGCGACGTCTCTCCTTCCAAGGTATACGGCCGCTTTACTGTCGACGCCTGCCGGGAGTATAAGAGGCCTTCAAGTCGAAGCCCCCCCCCGATGTGAGCGTGACATCTATGTGCGACTCCCCGTTGGCTGTGGCAAATGTTGGCGGTTGGCCTTGCCTATTTTCGACGACTAGGCCTCTCCCCGTAATAAAGGATTCCATTTCTTCTCGGCGCCGGGATACTGTGCCACCCCGACCGATGTAGTGCCGGGGGAGGGAGTGCCACATCGGGGAGTGCGCGTTTGAGTCCACCCCGACGACGACACGCTGTCCTCGTAGTGCTTCCAGCACCCGCCCAAGATGTTGTAAGTGAGTACTGGAAGTAGGCACTCACTGCATAAAACGAGGACGCCGCCGGGCTCAGGGAAACGTGCACCACAACGCAGTGGCTGGTGCACAGGTGCAGTTGTATGGAGCAGGCGACGTCTCTCCTTCCAATGTAAATAGCCGCTTTGCTATCGACGCCTGCCGGGAGTATCATAGGGCCTTGCGGGACATACGGCCCCTGAGCTAGGACTAGGTCGAGCGCGTGGGCGTCGACGATGGCTGGCAACTCTATCGTGGCTGCCGCCGAGCCCTGAAGATTAAGCTGCCCGAACCTGAATTTCTGGTGACCTCCTCTATCCATAATTGACCCTTTGCAACTCCCGTATCCCGTATACTTGTCCTCCGCGTATCGTCGGGCAGGGCATTCCCTGGCATTAGTACTGTGCTCCCCTGCACCCTTTCGCCCGAACTTTTTACAAGTGGCGCAGCAGGTGTTTGCGGACACGCATTCCTCGCGCTTGTGCCCGTCCTCTCCGCAGCGCCCACATGTGGTTACCTTCGACCGACAGTATTTCTCTGGGTGGCCGAACTGCTGGCACCTCCTACAACAAGTAACCCCCACATAGTCATTAACTTCTACTACCTCCCACCCCACATATAGCCGGCCGACACCAACGAGGTGCTTTCGCAACGCCGCTGATGCCTGGCAAATCCACATACACCTGTTGCCGGCCCTTTGCCTCTTGAACATTGGCTTTAGTTCTTCGTATAGAGATTTTGCGGTCCATGCGGAGCCCTCTAGGTTCTGTTCATAAATATTGTCAATGATGTCCTCGAACTTGTCGGTGTGCTCCGCCCCTGTTAACGAGATTAGGGGCATCCTATCTCTAGGCTCCGCAGTGCGTAGGGTGGGGGGAATGGCCTTCATGAGTGCCTCCGCAGCCTTGGCCGACCCAGTCTGCACAATTACTCCTCCATTTCCACACGGGCGGATGCTGCTGATTGTTACCCCAATTTTGGCTGGTTGCAGAGACGTCTTGAGCACCATTTTAGTGTCTGCAGCGGTCTTCAGCTTTTCCCGCTGATCCTCCGCGGGATACACGGCCACAGCTGGTCCTTGGCGCACTGGTACGGGTCGTGTCTCCTGACTTCCCCCCAGCTTTAGAGTCGCCGCATAAGTCTGCGACGGTGGCTCCTGGGGAGGGGGAACGATCCCGACAGGTGTAGGTGCGCCTCTTTGCGCCTCCATAGCTCTTCTTTCTGCTGCGGCCACACGGGCAACCAGCAGGCCCACGATGGCGGTCAATCGCACGGTGTTGGCGCCAATGCTAGCAATTTCTTCCTTGTTTAACTTACTGGTCTTGGACCTCACCGCCTCCATGATGGATTTGGAGTGGTGTGATGCATGGCCCAAGACTCCCACCAACGGCGCTTCCATGAGAGGATCCACTGGGATGTCGGGTAGAGTCCTTGGTGCGTCAGGTTCTGGAACAGCCACCGGCTCAGCAGCTGTAATCTGCCGGCGCTTCACCTGGTCCGCGACCTGATCCGGAGAAGACAGAGGTCTTTTTTCCTGTCTCAACATCGGTGCATCGGCTCCCATTGGTGCGTCGGCTGGCACCTCAGTCGTCATTGGCCGAGCATGCGGCCGCCCACCCGTCGGCACAGCCAATCCTGTCGTAGGGGGCGCGGCGTCCAGCGAGACAAACCCCTTGGGGGGCGTGCGCACAAGCCCGCCCTTTGTGAATGGCGACAGCTTGCCGCGCTCTCTTAGCAGCCTCTCCTCCTCTATTTCTCCGACCTCTCTCGCCTCCCTGACCTCTCGGGCCTCTGGTTAACCTGGCCTCTAGGGCCTCTCTCACCTCCTGGACCTCACGGGCCTCTCGCGCCACTCGCGATACACGCGCCTCGTGCGCCGCCGCCTCATCCATCTTCCGGTCCATTGTGCTGGCAACACAGCACCACTGACAGCTGTCACTGCCACCACTGTTATAGTCTATGATTGTCAATGTCAAATTGTCAAACTGAGCACGTGCTTATCACACGCCTCGTGTGCAACATAACCTATAAGCTAGACTACAACTAACTTAGAACTAGGGCACTAACCTAGAAATGGGTCCAATATCCCTTGCAGGACGCGTAGTACGCGCCCGCGCACCTGCCTGCGTGGTTAAACGCCCAAAAGGGACGCCACCACACAAAAGACACCACAAACCACGTGTCACTGTCACCAAACACTGCAAAGCACTTTTAAAACTAAAACTGTGTCACTATCACTCAGTAGTTCGTGTATTGAAACATGCGGAAAAGCACCCGGAAAAGCTCTAAAGCTCGGAAAATCGGGAAAAACCACGAAAATCTAGCAAAAAGAGCGGAGCCGCGCGCACACGTCCGTCACCTACGAAAGTCGGCGACGAAGTCGGGCCAGGTTGGTAGGCGGCCAGCTTCCCCAAGCTGACCGCCCTCTGGCACATTAGGGCGGAAGGCGGCGATCGTGTGCCGCCCTCCGGCGACCCGGTCTCTTACGGCGGATGGCGACTTCGGCAAAAGCCTCCCTCGCCCGTTCCGCCGACTCCTTCTCGAGCACCACTGCCTCGCAGAAAGATGAGACCGCGTCCCACGACGTCTCGCTACCAGCCATGGCCTTGACCACGGCCGGCAGGGGAAGGTCGTCCCCGATGACGTCTCAACGTAGCTCTTTTCCAGTGCGGATTCTTGACTCCTACAAATCTCTATATCCTGTCCCTTGACTGTCCTTCCTCCAGTAAGCGAATACCATGCAGGACGTTGGAGGGAGGGCATATCCTGCCCGAACAGACACGGTACGCCAACCCCCACAGATCATCATTGCCGGTTTCCGCTATTCCGCGAGAGTAAGCTATCTCAGTATTTCTCATCGCTTCCTTGTACTGGATTCTGGCACGACGAAGGAAATCATGCAGCTCTGGTTCACGGCTACTCTTCCTCTTGCGTGACTGCTGCCAATCCCGACGCGCTTTCCCGACCGAGCGGCGCATCCTATCCAGCTCTGGGTTCCACCATTCATATCCGCGGTTGCCAGTTTCCTGCCGGGTGCCCAGGCACTCTTGAGCCGTCCGAGTGAGGATACGACTGTAATCCTCACATATGCTAGCTGCTGGTTTACGTGTCGATAGTTGGCCTATTCTATAACGCAGCACACCCCGAAAGCGCTCCCAATTAACACCATGATCGAGAAATCGCATGTGCTCTTCGCCACAGTGCACCGAGTCTGGCGCTCCGGTTCCGTTGACCACAAAAGTTATAAGCTGGTGATCACTGACACTTGCTCCTTCGTTTACCCGCCACTGTGACACAGGCCCTTCACCGCCTCTGCCTCTGCGTCTGCACCTGCCACAGAGATGCTAAACCCCTGGGGGGGGGTGCGCGCCAGAGACTTCCGGGGTGTGAAACCCCCCGCCTCCATAAACCTCCCCAGCGCCCTCTGAAAATTGTCGTCTTCCTCGTCATTCGCCATGCCAGACACTTGCCAAGTGTCTGTTACTGACTAGACAGCTGAGCAGTGGCAACACCGACACGACAGGGACTGTCTGACAGCTGTCAACCGAGACGTCAAATGTCAGTGCCAATGCCGCGTGCTCACACCACGTGCTCTTTGAGGTTATGTACGCCTTAAATATTCAGTGCCTCTGCCTGAAGCGCTATAATTTACTGGAAACTGTTACAGTACCTTTAAAAATCTTTTGTACAACACCAATGCACACACAACACTTAAAAACACAGTAGTCCGTGAATTGATAACCGCAAATCCCCGCACTGCAAAAGTGAGAGCAGTTGCACACGTCCGCTCGCCACGACGATCGGACGCGAAGTTAGATAGTAGATAAGGACAGCGGGAATCTCGTTAATCCATTCATGCGCGTCGCTAATTAGATGACGAGGCATTTGGCTATTACGCCACCCGCTTCGTCCTCGAATGAGTAACACCCCTTCAACGGGCATACTCGGGAGCACCAAATCGCCCTCTAGCTTCCCTCAGCGTTTGGGTATTATGGCATTGTGCACTTGGTGAGCTTGTTCCTTAAGTTCTTGGCAACGAGGGCCTCGCAAAAAGTTACCGCGAGAGGTCCAAGGGAGTGCAGCACCCGTTTCCACAGGGCCCCTATTATTCAGTCCGGCGTCGCGTCGTGATTGTACTCATCATCTGGTTGAACCTGCTCCAGTTCATATGTGACCCCCTTATAACGGGGCACGATATTACGCCGTAAACGTTACGCTCAAGCTCCAAGAGTGTCTGCATTTCCCAATGGGATGCAGCACTCCATACACCGCGCCAAGAAATGGTGCAGGACGTCGTCTGGACACTCCCCGCAAGCGGTCCTAGTCTACCAGCGACTATTTCGACTAGCTCCTCGTTCTTCCCATATTTGCTACCTTTGGCCCGATGAGATTCGTCGAGCGGCCTGCTGCCTAAGACTACCTGTGTGTCCAGAATGACATCCACTCCTCCCTTTGACCCGATTAGGTCTGAACTTAGCCACGGATGTTGTGTCATCGGGACTAGTAATGCCGAACTTGCTGAGCAACTTCCTGGCCCACTTCAGCTTCCCTCGAACCCTGTCAGTTCTGGCGGCGACCGCAACCGCTGGCCAACTCGACTCGGCGAGTCGACCGGAACCATCGTTCGCAAGCAAGGCAAGCCGAGCCCGCCGTCTCGAACGGAGGCGTAGTAGTAACCAAGAGGCACATCAGCCGGTAGCCTCAGCCACTTTTTCACCGCGCCGTGGATCTGGACATCGAGCTTTCTGAGTCTGTTGTCCGATATCGTCCCAAGCACAAGACCGTGCAGGAACTTCGGAACGACATGACCCCTTACTATTTCGAGCCGCTGCTGCGGCTTAAGGGGCGCCTTGGAGATGTTAGTCAAGGCTTTACTCACCTCATGCTTGATCGTCGCAGTTGCGAACGAGTCGAAATCTACGCCAAGATAGCGCCATCTTTCCACGCAAGAAACCTGCCGAAGCTTCTTCCTACCGACCGAGAATGTACTCTGAGTACGAAAGTGGTGTTTTTTGCTCTTACTCCGGTTGACGTAAACCCAGCGTCTTCCCTGTGCGCACCACACAGTCTATAGACTCCTGCATTCCTACCCGGGACCCCGCAAGGAGGACCAGGTCGTCAGCATAGGCCAAAGCCGAGGTTCGCTCGCCTTCTAGCCCGTAGCCCACTCCCTTGGGCAGGGATGCAAGGATAACGTCCATAGCCAGGTTGAACANTTCTGACACGATTCCTCGGCACCCGCTGCTTGCCTGACGGCCCGCAGGGATTCTGCCGTGGGGCCAGGGGCTTCAGACACCTCGAGGATTGGTCGCCAATGGGCTTCCAGCTCCGTAAGACTGTGCATAACCCCTCGGTTCTGGCCGGTAATGATTTCAGCTGCTATTCGACCCGTACTCTTTCGAAACAGCTCTTGTACCCTCGCATACTCAATTCGTCTCCGCTTCTGGCTAGAAATCATCTCTAGCGCTTCTGTTTGTAACGTGTCTCGGTGGAGGCGCCTCGCAGTCTTCGCTCCCAGCCCGCATCGCTTCCTTCGCTCCTCGGCTACTTTAAGCAACCTAGACAAAGTCCGCTCTGCATTCGGACTGATATTCGCTCGGACTACAGGTATCGGTTCACCAGCGGGCGGCACGTCTTCAGAGGCTCGCACCCGAGATGGTCGTGGATGCTTGACAAGAATCATGGGCCACCATGCGTTGTCGAAGGCTCCAGAGATGTCCNTTCACCTCATTCGGAGCAGCCTCCACATTCGCCTCGACGGGGTGGGCCTTGCGTTTATGCTGCCCAAGCCCCGCCTTGGTTCTAAAGGATCGTCCACAGATGGGACAGATCCACCCTTCCGACGAGCCCGGGTTCACGACAGTGGCCCCAGGCTGAGTCGTAGAGGAGGGATTCTGGCCGCTCCCCGACTCCTGTGGGAGGTCGGGGTGGTCCATTATATTTCTGTTTGGATCCATTGCTTGTCAGTTTACCCTCTTGAACGACCGGGGGGCAAGCCCAGTCGACAAGGTTCGCCCTCAGCACTCGTATGTCTCGCCGAAGCGTGCCGATAGACTTGGAGGGTTCCCCCCCATCAGACTACTGTGCGTATTCCTACGCACAGCCCGGCCCTTGCTCTGCGTGGGCCCTTCCGGCTCGCACCCGAGATGGTCGTGGATGCTTGACAAGGATCATGGGCCACCATGCGTTGTCGAAGGCTCCAGAGATGTCCAAAAAGGTGGCCTGCACGTATTTACATGTGCTGCCGGCCACTACCTCCTGAAGGGAACGTAGGGCGGTAAGTGTTGACTTACCCCCGGTGAACCCATGCTGGCAAACGGATATATCAGCCTGCCGTCCTTCCACACCTCTGGGAAAGTTCCTTTCTCCACACATAGTCCGAAAATACGCGTTAGCTCGGAGCCAGCTGAGAGCCACACATGCTTAACAATGCGGGCGGTGATCCCATCGATACCTGCCCTTCAGATACTGTATTAGAAATATTTGATTTGAATCTGCCCTTCAGATTTTGCTCATACAGGTTGTCCAGTATATCTTCAAATTTGTCGGTGTGCTCCGCCCCTGATAAAGAGATTAGGGGCATCCTGTCTTTCGGCTCCGCAGTGCGTAGGGTGGGAGGGATGGCCTTCGTAAGTGCTTCTGCAGCCTTTGGCCACCCGGTCTGCACAATCACTCCCCCATTTCCACACTTTTTTATTGTCTTTTTGTAAATATTGTTTCTTTGTTTTTAGTGCAATAAAATATTATTATTATTATTATTATATACTCGCCCCGGTGTCCCGAATAGCAGAATAAGTATTAAGAAACAAAAAATAAAGAATGACTGTTAGGCGGTACGAAGTTGGCTGGGTCAGCTAGTATTTAATAAAATGAAACATTTTTCATTCTGTTTGATAAGAAAACTTTAAATTGACTCAATTTGTAAATCTAACCTTCAATAAGAAGAGCTTGGATGTTTGTCCAACAATATATTCATCTTGTATAGTAAGTAATATTAGTAGCAGACATTATAGAAACAAGAAATAAAGATAAGTTAGTAACTCCAATAAATTGCCTCCAAAAAGTTAACAAATCGTTGATGGATCTGAGGCCTAGGTAACATGTCTTTTAATTAAATTCCGCTATTAGTATTGAAACTTTTATTATTTCTTGTGGAATTATATATATGAATAAATAATGTATTCTAAGTTTGTCACTACAGATATTCCAAGTAACTGAAAAACATCCTAACAAGTCGTAATTTAAAAAGTTGATTTATATAATTTTTATTAAATACTTTCTGTGTGTTGATAGAAAGAATCTGAACAATTGAATTTTATTAGTATTCTTGTAAAAAGACTGGTGAGATACTACATACAAGCTGATTAAACCGTTTTGTAAGACATAGCATAATTTA
>JAKRZM010000251.1:0-13605 GCA_036379175.1 Heliconius cydno galanthus
CTACACGTAATAGCCCAAAATCATCGATAAATGGATTTAAATTTAGTAATTTACTACTTGATTGTAATGCTGTATGATTTTTTAAATTATTAATGTCACAAGTAAACTCTGTACGCTGAACATGTTTTATTATTAATTTACTTGCATATCTGAGTTCCTGTAATGTGAGATACTCGCCGCTCCATTGTTTTCGCTTGCCGTGGATAGCTCGAATGACCCATGCTAATATTCTTATAATTTTATTAAATGAACTAAATTTATTTAATAACTCCGCTATTATGTCGTATGGGTTCTGTATATTTTGTACAATATTTGCTTGGCATTTCTTCTCTTCTTGATTATTAAAATATTCTTTATATTGTGGAATCGCATTGTTAAATAGCCAAGGTGGTCCCTGCCACCATAATTTGTTTAATTGTAATTCTGTTGCTAAGCTTCCTCTGCTCGCTATATCGGCGGGATTTTCCGTCGATTTTACGTATCTCCAATTTTCTTTAGGCATTATATTAATTATATTTTTAACCCTATTGGCAACAAAGACGTTCCAACGACCGGGATCGCCTTGTAGCCATCCTAACACTACCATGGAATCGCACCAGCCATATAACTTAATAGTATGATTATTTATGCTAGTTATGATTTTATCAAGGCCGAAGGACCAAAATGGAGGGGACGTGGCCTACACTATTTAGCTGGAGATTAGCGGCTCGATAATAAAAAATAATATTTTAATTAAAAGCTGCTTTATTGCTTGCTATATGATAATACGCTGATGAATGCTACCGGTCCGCGGTCCGAGTATGCACTGCCTTATTATAGTAGCGCCGGGAACGTGCTGAAAGGCTATGCCGCGGTGTTCGGTTACAACATTTGGACCGAACAGAGCCTATCATGTTGTGGGTGTTCCTTGGGTAAATGTTTCTCGTTATTGTTGAAATGTAGAAATCTACGAATAGTCTCAAATCGGTTGGCAGTCATTATGTCCTTGATTGGTTGAAAACCTACAGTATTTGACCAGTATAGCCGTACATTGGGATATTTTATAACAGACATGTATATCAGTATCGCCATAAACTTTCTTAGCTCAGTTTCAGATAAATTTAATGGTTTAGTCACATTTTTTTGAACGGAATACAAATTAGACTCTTCCACAATCCTTTGAACTATTTCTGATGTAATAAAATGTGAAAAAATACTATAGGGAGTACCAGTAGTAGCCTCATCCTTCAGTTCAGGTGGGTATGTAGTGTCTCCATGAAAAGCTGTCTGGTCAGAATTCAAAACAATTTTTTTTACCTTCCATACGAGTCCTCTCATAGTTGCTCGGCGACTAGCTTGACTTGTTGAGGGGAATGGAACCTGTGGCACTTGATCATTTGCTGTAGCTTCATTTATCAATGGCGGGTCTCCTGCCATGAATGGATCATTATCAGGGTCATCATTTTCCTCTTCTAATGGACTCTCAAGATCGTGAAGCAAATCGTCTCCATTTTCATAAATATTCTCATTACCTTCTGTATCCGAGTCCTCAAGATCATCTTCCGAAATCTCTCCATCATTTATTAGAGCTAAATACTCTTCTATTTGCTTTTGATTCAAGTATGGCATCTGAAAACCAATAAAAGTGATAGTAACTAAACAGGGACATTTTCTAGTAAATGCATATTGTTGCAGATTTACAACAACAAAATAAACAACATTTCCGAACACACCAAAAGTTTTTTTTATAACTTATAAATTGTACTGAAAAGAAGATGAATTATTACGTAAAATAACTAATTTTGTTTGAACGTACCTTCGAAAACCAAATAATTACACTGCAAAGCAAATACACAATTTTCATCCGCTCCAAAATTACGATCGGCTTTGATTTGTCAAAATCAATTTAAATTTGACAGTCGTGAAGAAAAAAAGTGTGTTGCCACTCGATTAAATATATCACCATGATAGTAATAATCCTGCAACAGCATGCATTGAACTCATACTAATAATTTTATGGTCGTTTGAATGGTATGTTGCAGTTTTACTACTTTATGCATTTAAGGGTTAAAAGTTTAGTCAAAGGTTGACTAAGTTTACTGAAGTTTTCTATAAATCTCCTATAATAATCAGCTAATCCTAAAAAGCTTTTAATATCTTTTGGACTCTTTGGAACTGGATAAGTTTTTACTGATTCTATTTTCGTGGGATCCGGTTTCACACTGTCCTGAGTAATCAAATGACCTAAATACATAACTACGGTTTTTAAAAATTCGCATTTATTTGGTTGAAGTTTTAAATTGTGTTTCGTTAATCGTTCAAAAACCTCCTTTAACTTAATATTATGGTCTTGCAATGAATTTCCATTGATAACAATATCATCAAGATAGACAAAACATTTTATTCCTTGTAAACCAACTAAAACATTGTTCATCAATCTCTGAAAAGTCGCCGGCGCATTTTTTAAGCCGAATGGCATTCTGGTATATTCGTAGTGACCTAACGGAACACTAAAAGCTGTTTTAGCTTGATCTTTGGGATTCATTTCGATTTGATGAAAACCTGATGCTAAATCTAAGGTGGTAAAATATTTACTATGACCTAATTGATCTAATATATCATTTATCTGTGGAGTGGATAAACATCACCAACACTTATTTCGTTTGATTTTCTATAATCGATCACAAGTCGCCATTTCTTTTTGCCTGATGCATCCATTTCCTTAGGAACTACCCATACTGGTGAATTCCATGGACTACAAGATGGTTGTATTATCTTATCTTTTAACAATTTACTAATTTGATCATTAACTTCCTCCTTTAGGCCTTCTGGATATCTATATGACTTTGTATTAATAGGTATGTTATTATTTATAGGTATCTCATGCATCACTGTATTTGTTGACGTTAATGAATCACCTTCTAAATGAAATATGTGATTATATTCTCTACACAATTCTAATAATGACTCTTTTTCGTCCTTATTCAAATGATGGGTTCGTAGCGTTTGGTTTAATTTATCTTATCGATTTCCTTTACTAATTTCTTTATTCTTAATTTTGTTTACGTTAATTATCTCATTTGTTTCTTGTAGCTCATTACTTGGTGGCTCTAATTTTACAATTAACTCTTTTACTTTCTTATCTGTCGTATTCAAACATACTGTTATCGCTTTGTTCTCTTGAACTTTAACTATACTCAGACATAAATAAACACCTTCTGATAATATAATTGATTCTGGTATTATACCTTCTTTCATATTAGAGTTCTCTACTCGTATTGAAATAATTTTTTCACATCTTGGTTCTATAATAAAAATATTATTTTCATAATCTCTTTCGATTTCTCTGTTTTCATTACTCGTTTCGTTATTCTCAATTTGTGGACTAACTTCACAATTTTTTTCAATGCCAACAGTGCCAACTCTCCTTGCCGAGTATGCCCTTTTTATAAGAATCTATGACATATGCACTTTAAACTTTAGCAGCATACATAATGTACATGACATTAAAAATACTGAGCGATAACGATTTTGGCCGCCACAATTATCAGACCATAACCGTATATCTTGAATTCCTATTGCTGCAACTTTTGTTATATAATTACACAAGCTGCTAGCAACTTCGTTGGATCCTCGGTTAGCAACCGTCTCGTCTCACGTATAATATAATCCTCTTTTGTTTCCTGTCTCAAAAATTGTGAATTTAAAAACTGATAATTTACGTTTGTAGTAAAAAGAACTTGTTTCACCATGTGGGACTGAAAGAATTTTTTGGAAATCGAAAGTTAATGTTGAAACTTTTGTTGGCCTAGACTGTGCCAGAGATCTAGCAATGTCTTTATTTAGTATAAGATTTTCAAAATCAACATTGAGCAACCTGAGCAAAGTTAGGCTTAATTTTGTATGCAGTGCAGATGTCTCGTTAATCCTTCTTAGGAACAAAGAATCCTATATTTAAATGTGAGTTAACCTCGTCTCGATATTGATACCAACCGGCCGCAGAACACAATTGTCCTGCGGACGGATGGTCTGCGTAAAAGCATTTCCCAGCGTCAAAAAAAAAAAAGGGGGTAACACGTCCAAATCGCGCCAGCAGTTCGTTCAAACAGGTCTAAGCTGCTGCTGCCCGAGCTTCTCGCTTGTTGTGACCCCAACCGTCAAACGTCATATCAGCCACCTGTAAAGCAACTGTAAAACTTGGGTCATGCGGGGGCCCTTGTTGATTCAGCTCACTCCGAGCTCATTCAACACGGACACCGGGGATTTACCGGCGGATTCCACAGCTGTTGCCGCTTCGGCATCCAGTTGTATTGATGTCATTGGTTTTTTCGTTGGTGGTTCACCATCCATACTTCGGTTATGGTATTTGCCGCCTGTTTCACAATCCGCTTTCTCTCTCGTGATTTCCATCGACGTCACTTCGACATTAGTCGATGAGCTGATGCCGATTGAGTCATTGTTTACATTTACTGGTTGATTCACATTGACGTCGTTGTTCTTTCTCCATTGCTTGTAAATAAATTGTTTAATTGGTATTCTCTTTTAATTGGGAGAAACCCTCAATGTGTGTCGAAATCAGCAATTTTCTTAGGCATAACAATAGATTCTAAACTAAGTGTTATTCTAAATGAATGAAATTGCCCCGATTGTCTAGTGAGTGATTAGTGTGCCGAACTGCCGATGTCAGGTTCGGGGTTCGAATTTTAGTCGTGCTTTGTACATACCAACGAGTTTTCGACGACTATGTTCCTATAGTATCTATCTATACTGAATACTGAGTTTTTTTAAATATTAAGTAAAACATTGCCAGGAAACTTGTAAGATTGCTATTTTCAATACATCATGTAGTTGAAACTATAGATATAATTATACGTATGTAATGTAAATAAAAACATAGCTTGGCTTATGAGGCAGACGAATCTACAGATATGGGTATAAAAAATAAAAATATACAATAATAAGGATCGCTTTATAACATTTATGGAAAAAAAATGATTGTGTCCATTATATGGACAGTGCCTAGTAGTGAGCTCTGTGAAATTCTGCGAAGCAGCGTTACATTCTGCAGGGGAACTCCACGTTTGTTCTCATTCTCCTTCGTCTCCTTAGCGATAGCGTGATAGCGTAGATTGGTACGATCAGAGCAACCTTTTTTTTTCTGTATATATCGCGAATTCAAAAAGATAACTAGTTTGATTGTCGCATCAAGTCCATTTTTTGAGTCTTCAGGTGTATTAGGCAATTATTGTTTGATACTTACTTCCTTTGAATTAGACCATGCATTGCCCTGCGAAAATATGTTATTTGCTACTATTTTCTCTGCTGTTATCTGAATGTTTCATAGATTGTTGTAATCATTGGCATAATATTCGCTTATGGCTCTCTTTCTTTCGGCATTTGGCCTATGGTCAATTATTTTTTTAATTTACAAACATTTATTTAACTTTACAAATTATTTGATTTTAACTTAACAATAACAATAAAGAAGAAAACATTGGTGCTATCAGACCAGAGGTTAAAAACCGACTCACATACAAGCGACAAGCCGTCAAACAACTGATTGCAGTTACATAATACTAGTAACACACTTTGTTCACATCACTATTACTTTAAATATGGCAACATTATTTTACAAAGTAACGTTAGCTACTGTCAGTTGGCTAAAATAAAATATATATAATAAAAGTTATTTGTTATGTTTTCTGTTGTCTTGAAAGTTTGGGAATCCCTGGCCATTTGATTTAATAGCATTTAATTGAAATAACTCTTTTTCAATAGAGAAGGATCTAGGATAATGTATTAAAGATTCAGCTTCTGCACGGCAGAAGGTATAGCGAAATAGTGATTCTAGTGTTCTGACACTCCATCCTCTGCTGATAATAAGCCATGAGATTTTTTTAAAACTTATGTAGGTACAGGGGTGCTATATGTAGTATATTATGTACTATTGACTAAAAATTTACTAATTGAATTTGTGAGGGTTCATATTTCTCACTTAGTGCTCTGAGGGAGCTATTTAAGTTGTTTACTTCATCAAGCAGCCGGAATGTGTCTTGGTCATACCTAAACATGCTTTGAATTGATGTTTTATTATAACATTTAAGTTTACTTATTAATTTTAATTTACTATTGTTTAATACGCTTATTTTTCTCTATGAGATTTATTTACTTTAATTTATTTTTAAAATTTATTCTTCAATAAAAACTTAATATTTTGCTCAACATAGTTAAGTTAACACAGGTTAAGTGAAAAATAAAGATTTTTTATTTCTTTTCTCAAATGGATATTTTTTACAAAAAAAACTTACTGATGTAGATTTACAGCAGCATGCATTACAGTTACTATTAATAATATAGCCTAAGTATCGTATACTATTATAGATATACGATTATACGATTGTCTTCGATTTAGGCTTATTACATTGAATGAAAATCTTTGAAACAGTTATTTCTCTGATTTAGACACAACGGTACGTTACATTTGGTACACGCCCTTACAATGGGCATCTTGCACCGTAATCGATAGGCAAATAAATACAGGCCAATGTTGGAATTTGTTTTTATTGGATGTTGTTTTTATTTGAAGCTCGCGTTCTAGAGAGGAAGTGCTAGGTCGCCCTCTTTTACTACTACCAGACATACCTATATTACACAGTGTATCACCCAAACACCTTTACCAATAATTTTTTTTTTTCATAAGCACCCATGAGTTGATGGTAGTGAGGTCCAGTAGGTGATGAAACGACCGTAAATATCATTTCCGGCTCTTTATTCGAATAGCGATAGCGTCCTAAAAAGCTATCCATCAGATCGATTCCGCCCATATGCATATTATACTCTTGCACAATTTTGGGACAAGTGATGTCAATTTTTTTGTTTAGCTTTCTTATCGTATCTTGATACATTTCCAACAGGCTCGGCGCCAACGTAAGTCGATAAGAGAGTGACGACTTTATTATCTTTCCACGCAGTGGAACAACGCGTTCCTCATATGTACCTGTCGGCATAGAAGTTTTCATAAGTTCCTTTTTGTCAGGGAGTCGACAATTCGGTAGCCTTTTTGCTGAATAGTTCCGACACATTGTGTGTGGATGTGTAATAATTATCAAAGAATACAATATGATTGTCCATCCTCGGTATAGCACTCGCCAATTGTATAACGAGGTTATTTGTTATTCCGAGATCAGGCTCATCGGCTGGTTTGTCTTTTTTTTCTTTTGGTCCCGAATAGACCTCAAATCTGTAAGCATATCCCATAAGATTACAGAGAACATAAAGCTTATAACGCCACTTGCTAGGATTATTTGGTAAATATTATATAGAAAATGTGCAATTTTCGTTGAACACATCTGTTCGTCTATCGAAAGGCGTTGGTCTATTGCAACTGATGAAAAAGTCGTATTTAGCTGTTCTATCTCAGGCAGAACCTTATGGAGGTGATCGTGATCAGAATGGTCTCGCGGAAGATGTTTACTATTATAGTTAAAATGCAAGTAGCTCCTAATCATCTCAAACCGACTTTACAGGATCGTACCTAAACTTTGAATGCCAGTATGAGCGTACACTCGGGAAGTGCTCCACTGGCATAAATAAAATAATTTTATGAATTTTTGTAGCTCCCCAACACTAATAGTGAAAAATATTGAAGGGTTTTTTGTACTGCATACAAGTTGGTTTCATCAACAATTTTTTGAAGAAAATTGAGTGTGAAATAGTGCAAAAAACATTTATAAGGTGCATCAAGTTCAGTTATAGCGCAGAGTCTGTTGTGCTTGGTTGGTGAATTATTTTCGATTCGTCAAACAACAAACTGTCCTTTTTCCAAATGAGTTTCCTTTTATCAAACTCTCCATAATGTTCTTCTTGCATGGGTAATAAAATAACAAATTCATTTGATGAGCCAGGCAGATCTTGAACCAGTGGTGGATCACTACAGGTAGGATCTTCATGGTCCTCTACATCCTCGCCCCCCCAACTCTCGAATTATTTCTCTTGCATTAGCAAAAAAAGCTTCTTCATCTTAACTTTCATCTTAACTTTCATCTTCAAGCCATCCTCAGAAATATTTCCATCATCTAACGCCGCTAGAAGTTGTTTTATGACTCTATCTGCCAATTTACGGGCCATTCTGGAAAAAAAATCGAGTAAACAAATTACGTATCTATAACATAAGTCAAAAATAAATAAAAAAAATATTAGTATATTATATTCAGTGATTATTTTTATTAATTATTTTTTTAATTATAAAGTAACAAAATTAGGTGTTCTTTGTTAAAAACAATAGATAATTTTCTCCAATATATACTTTCAGAAAACAATAAAAATCAATTAAAAAAGCTATAATTTTAAAGGAAATGCATAAAAGTGAGGTAGAAAAATAATATAATAATTATCATAAACATTTAACCATACATACTAATTAACAAAAACAAACACTGATTCAGTGTAAATTTTATAGATAATAAGGCTAATTTTTATCGCAATAATCAAACTACTATATCGTTTACAAA
This sequence comes from Heliconius cydno galanthus, assembly GCA_036379175.1. Classification (NCBI taxonomy): domain Eukaryota; kingdom Metazoa; phylum Arthropoda; class Insecta; order Lepidoptera; family Nymphalidae; genus Heliconius; species Heliconius cydno. The sequence continues at coordinate 8,490 of JAKRZM010000251.1, forward strand.
ATAATGAAATCACAAACGAGCTTTATCGAAATTAAGAAACTTTGAAAGCCATTTTTATGTTATTTTAATAAATGTACAATCAACTAAGTAAGCTAGCCCCATCATCTTATTTAAATAATATCACAACAGGTAACTATCATGGCACTTTTCTTATAATGATTTAATTATTATTTAACTTAACTTATTTAATTTAACTTTTCTTTGTGCAAAAAAGTGTTTTTGATTGATTGATTGATTTAACCTTCCTGTACCCGCGCTAAATAGTGTAACACCTGCACTCGCGCACGGTGTAACGGACCGAAACCTTAAAATCCGTAACTTTGATTTTTTTGGGAAAACCTATTGGATACTTATATTGTATTTAAAGTTAGGGATATGTTTAATAAATTAAACCTTTTTTTTACAATTATTTGCATTTATTATTGTTGCACAGTCTTCAGAAACAGCCATTGAAAAACATTAGTTATTCTTACAAACTAAGATAAAATGGACCAAAATTAAAATTCTTCTTCAACATAACATAAAGATCTTCGTAAATCTTCTAGATAACAGAACTAGGAATAATAAAATAAAATCTAATCCTCTTGAGATTTATTACTATAGCAATAAGAGCAAACTATAACCGCGTGTTCCAAACAAAAATATTTTTTGCAAGTAAGGCAGTTGTAACGCGTTTTACGGTTTTTTTTTCGAACTACAAAAGCTACAACGACCTTGGCCTAAGTTGTTAGCGGTACCTGATGATTCTGGACCGTCTAGTTTGCAGATTTCAGTACACCTTTGTCGTATCATTCTCGGTAAAGAAGTAGTTCCCGCCCGTCTCCTCAACTGCACGTCAATGAGTTCATTCGACAGCTATTCCAGAAAAATTCTTCTTTCAATTTTTTTGTTAGGATTATTTTATGAAAATATAATATATGTATTAATTCTTGCAACATTCATCAAGCTATAAAAAACCACCATAGGCCACCTATTAGTACCTCTAGCGACATTATAGGTTTCACACATATTGTCAACGGTATCAACGCCTCCCTTTGTTTTGTTATAATCCATGATAATTTCAGGCTTACCAGTCACTTCGTTGATTTTTCCATCATCATGCATACTGGACAAGAGTAAAACGTATTTATTCTTTTTTGGGACGTACGAACCCATGCACAGTTGCCTCTATGACCAAATAAGCTGGAACGTTCTTGTCGACTTCTTACGTCGGTGAATTCTTTTGTCAATTCTCTTTTATTTTTTCGAATTGTTCCCAGCATACTCAAATTATAATCTTTTTGTTAAGTGTCCAGTAAAGGCAGGCTTAAATTAGGCAAGTACTAGAAAGTTCATTAAAACTAGCATTATTCGTTCTTTATTTAAAATCGAAAAATCATTCTGTCGGTCTCTCAGACAAACGCGCGGGTATACGAAGGTTAATAGTCTAAGAAACTAAAGTAGAAAAGTCAGTCTTTTTATTCAGTCTTCTTAGTCAAAAATCGTATTTTCTATGGTAATAGTTATATTTTTATAAAAATTATGGATCTCCAAGGGATTAAATTCTGTTGTGTCTGTGCCATTGGAAAAATTTAAACCGCGACGAAGCCTTGAATGGCTTCTATGAGATCTATATGATCTATAATAACTTGGGCGCGATCGTCGGAACCATTCGTGTTCCGAAGTTTCGCCGCGAGGACTTTGATTTCTTTGAAATCAAAACATCTAGCGAAACTTAGCATAAGTGCTAAGTCGCTAGCGTTAGAAGAGGGGGCAGGCGCGGCGCGGAGAGGCGCCGGCGCGAGCGCGGGGCGGGGAGCCGCTACCTGAGCGGTAGGCGGCTGTACCGGTGCCGCGGCGAGGGCGACGACCGGTGAAGGCGCGGGTTTAACCACGCATTTTCTTTGGGGAGAGGGGCAGGCTCGTACTTAGTAGGAGCCGGCTCCTTTTTATTGGAGGCGCGTTTTTTGCCACCGCGCCTAGTGCGTCTGCGCGGCGCACGGGAACATCCGCGATAGTTCGCGGGATGGCCCTGCGTCTCGCAAAGCACGCAACTAGGAGGCACAGCGGGGTCGGGGACTTTGCGGGGACAATCCGCGGTCGCGTGATCGTCTAGGCACTTGACGCACCTAGGCCGCGCGAAACAATTGCGGGCAGAATGCCCGTATAATTGGCAGCGATGGCACTGCCCTATGAGGCCCCTCGAATGTGGGGGCTCGACTCTGATGCCGGTGAGAGAACACACCGACCTCAGATTAAAGATTTTCTTTCCCTCCTTAGTGAGGTCCAGGATGACAAAGACTATATCGAATTTCGCTTTGGTACGCGAATTACAGAGACGGTGCGCCTGGCGCACGGGGAAACCCTTACTACGGAGATCGTCGAGAACGAGGTCGACTTCGATCTCCTTGGGAATGCCCTTGAGAACGACGCGCAATTGGCGCTCGTCCTCCAGGGCGTATGAATGATACCCTATCTGATATTCCCGAAGGAATGAGGTGAATTGTCGGTGTTCCGACGAAGTCCTAACCTGTATTTTAATTCCGACCTGCGTTAGGCGCGCGGTGGAAAATTGGATGTTATGGCTATTAAGCCATTGAGAGACCTTGCCCCATTTGTGCTTTGCTTGCACATAAATGGGCGGCGGCGGTTTAACGCGGGGCGCGCGGGGGGTACATCCTCTTCCCGCTAAACCGCAGAGGCGGGGGCAGGGAGGGGAAAACCGTTGGCGCGTTCGCGCGGGAACGGCGGCCTTCTGGTTTATTCGCCTTTTTTGGGGGGGGGCTTAGGGGCCCTGGCCTTATGCTTGGCCGAGCGGAATCCGACGGTCTCGAAACCGTCATCCGAGTCTGAGGACGGGCAATTGCCCTCCTCCATCGATTCCTCAGACTGGATCGGTGAGGGGTCGCGGGAATGCTCCCTCGACGGGGCGACACCGAGGACGCAGGGTCCGCCGGAGAGCATCGGCTCGTCCACGGCACTCGGGCCGGCAGCTGAAGGCTGCATACTGTACTCGTCAGCATCCGGGCCGACATCGGGCGCGCTAGGCGAGCTAGGCGCGTCGTGTTTCGTACGCGCGAACTTAACCACGGCGTTGTACGCATCGCCGTGGAAGGCTTCTAGGTACCTCAGCAGCTCCGAGCTGCTAAGGCCGGCCATCGCTAGTCTCTCCCCTCACCTTGCGGCGAGGGACGGGGTGTGTTATTTAGAGTTACACTATCTTAGGCAAGCAAAAGTCTACCGTCGTTGAACGGTAGGTGAGTACCTAGCTATAACAACTGTGTATTCACTTACTTGACCGACAATCCGGACGCAGAAAAACGAGCGATGCGGGACTCTGCAACCACAGGGCAACGCAGCGCAGCAGGACGCCACGCAGCTCAGCAATTGCAGGCAGCCGCAGCACAACACTAGTATATATAAAGTATCACTTCGACAAGGGAGCGAAATAAATGTAATAGCCCAATTGTGCGACCTCACCGAAGCAAGGCCGAATCGGATCTGAATTATTATTTTCGTTTTTCGAATGAGCAGTATGCTGTTGGCCATATCGGCCTCTACAGCGTCACCGGACTTGGGGAGGCCGAGCTAGACGAGCTCTGACCTTGGCATGGCTACCGTGGAAGGTACCAACAAAAGAGATCACGATGGCGCAAGGGCGTCTCCTTTGAGACTCGGACGTGTTCCGTCCGGACGGATTAACGGCGGTAATTCGACTATGGTGTCGGTTTTTTTGTATGATCTAGTTAATTGCCAGAACGCTACTTGTGATGGCGTAATATTTGATAACCTATGATCCCAAGCTTCGTCTCTGGAGCCTCGAACCGGGCTCGAACCTGTCTTTGGAGCCTCCAGAGCTTAGCGCGGTTAGCCGGCGACGGAAATGAATCCCTATTGGCGATTGGCGCCCTATTGGCGATGTTTTTACGTCTCATAAGCTTTCTGAGATCTCGCGGGATCTTAAATTGTCCTTCTGGATTAATTGAAATTTCCCTAGAACACTCGTCGAGAGTGCTACCCAGTCTGTCAGTGAGTTGGTTAATTTCCGCCTCGACTACTTCCACCGAGTCGAATCTGTCAGGTATGTCGTCTGTCGGTTCCGTGTCGCGAACTTAGACCAGTCGGTGATGGTGGTTTTAGGATGAACTGGAGGACAATCGGGTCCTAATTTAACTATTACAGGTCTATGGTCTAAACTCTTTGATGGAGAGAGAGGTAGGCGGAAGCTATGATAGTGGGTGGATGTCCAGTCATGTGAACCTTACAGACCGAAACTTCGATGTTAGTGAGCGTCGGCGGCGGATCGAGCGGTATGACGTGAAGCGTCTTTCTGTAAAATATGACGGTGCCGCCTTTGGCGCCGTCTCTGTCGTTACGAATAGTGCGGTAATTGGCTATCTTGGGATCCCTATTGCAATTTCTAAGGAACGTTTCCTGAACTAGAAATAAGTCGAGTTGTCGGTTTGTAACAAAATCGCGGACTAGCCCCATTTGCGTATTGAGACCGTTAGCGTTAAAATAACCTATGTTGAGAGAACGCGGCTTGACTCGCGCGAGTCTTAAATCGGGCGGGTTGATTCTAAAATTATTATTGACCGCCATTAGAAGTTTAAGCTTTGGAAAGAAGTAATTTGGCTATAAGCTTTCTGTTGAGCTTAATTACTTGAAGTCGATTTTTAGGCTCGTCGTTTAAGTCTACTAAGCCTTTCGCGAATGCCTTTATTTCGTCTTTATCTAGTATATCTAAAAAGCTAGTCATAATATCGATCACGTTTTCGAGACTATCCTGTTCTAGGTTTACCTCCCCACGGGGCTGGCGGGCGGAGGAAGTGGCCCTGGAGGGCTTGGGTTTGGGATTGGAGGCCTTAGCAGCTCGGGTCTCTGGAAGAGGTTTTTTCCACGCGTTAGTAGAGGGAAGAGGGGTTGATTGGAGTTTTGGCTGAGGGCCGGACGGGTTTTGCGCTGGACGGGAAGGCATCGAAGCCTTATGCGTCCTGCCGCCCTTTCCGCCGGACCTGCGTGGGGCCTTAGGGCATCCGCGGTAATTTGCGGGGTGCCCTTGGGTCTCACACAAGACACAGCTGGGAGGTACGGCCGGGTCTGGGACCTTGCGCGGACAGTCAGCAGTAGCGTGACT
>JAKRZM010000252.1:0-13064 GCA_036379175.1 Heliconius cydno galanthus
CATTAGCACATCTTTGTAAAAACACACTAATTATTAAGTTTTATTGAATTTAACAAATCAGCTGTTATGAACAGTTGTTATTAGTTTCACTCCTACCCACCACTATGTTAAATACATTTTCATCCGATAAATATTCCTGAACCAGCTTTACTTGTGTGTTATTCAACTTTAAGCTTTTAAATTATTGAATTGCAAGAAATTTTAACCAAAAATTAAAAATATATATACTATGTAGATGAAAGGTTGTAAAAATTATTATTATTCATTAATATAATTTTTCAAAATCATAAAATATTAAATATATTAAATTATTAAATATATTAGCAAAAAAGTATATAGCAGAGCGTGGTTTCGATCCACGGACCTCTGGGTTATGGGCCCAGCACGCTTCCACTGCGCCACTCTGCTGTACGACCTCTGAAATGAATGTACCTACCTATTTTACAAATTTTTACACTTTCAGCTTTTTATTTAAGCCGCGCTTTTTATTTTTACGAAAACGGGTAAATGAAAATAATTTATTCCTCTAATTGTAACGGAACCCTCAACCATCGTGGTTACAGTAAGCAGTGCCTTGGCCGCTTAAATATTTTTTTAACTTTTAAAAATAGACATAGATGAAAACATAATTTTATTATATTTATATTAAACTTTATTATATTTATATGTAAGTTCAAATTTTATATTTTAAAAATATAATTTTGTTTTAATTTACATACGATTTATTATTTTTCAGCCTAACATGTTGCATTCATATAATAAGTAAACTCCAATTACCTCCCGACATCGCAGGCAAATTGATCCTTCAAATTATTCTTTCAATTTCTGAAGAGAAACATATCATTTTGTTCGTAGTTTAAACAAAAAACTAACGTTAGTACCGACGTCGGGCCTGGAGAGGTCGCGACGTAATTTCATAGTAACATACTACTACATTTATTTATGTAGACACAATCCAACTTACTTGTCAACCAGCTGTTGCAGCAGCAGGTCACGGAAAATATGAAAATTTTTCGTTCAATTTTTTATACATATGAATAATAATAAACAAACAATACACTTTTATTTTGGGATAAAATTGTTAGGAAAGTTATCAAAATTCTGTGAAAAAAACTCTTAAATTTGTCCAAAACTCCCCCAGTTTAAAGAGAAACGTGAATAGAATATATCAGCTCAACGGACCGGCAGTAACTTACCTCACGTCCATTTAAACTTTAAAACACCGCTCCATCCCCTAAGGACTTCAGGAAATAGAATAGTAAACAAAATAGATGAGAATAATCGCAGACGCCAGTCGTGGCATTGGAGCAAAAAGTGTGAGTTTAAAATCGACTGGTTTTAGGTTTTCTAGTTTTAGTAGTTTTGTTTTATTTTATTTCCTCAAGTGGGCATCGAACCCACAACCAGTTGGTTTTACAGTCACACTTTGTGCCCCTGTGCCACGGCTGGCCTCTTAATCTTGTCGGAATATATATATAACAATCATAATATACCCGCATAATCGGTTTAATGGAGGGAACCCAGTAAACAGACACTCCGTTCTCCATTTTTCACTCAATTATAGAGACAAGAGAAGTAGTGAAGCTCTTTGCCGCGCTCTGTCTTGTTGCCAGAGCAAGCAAGTGAAGATAATACATTTCTATGAGTGAGATACAGTGCTGGTACACCATGACATCTTCAAATAATAAATAAAATATGATAATATTAAATATTTTAAGAGAAATACAATAAAGTTAAATAAATAGCCTAAATAAGCAAATGTTGTTCATCTATTTAAGTCTGATATGCCAGACCTGTCTGTCACTTAACTTGTATTTAATATCAAAACGTAGCACCGACGTTAATTCAAATTAATGAAATTTCTAATGTTATCACAATCTGGAAGTATTATATAATCTTTGTGCTGGATGCAAATTTAAGTTATTATTATTATGTTATTTAAGCTAAAAGAGAACGTGGAGAGCAGAGACTGTCTGTGATTTACTTATCTATATATAGCCCCGTATTTTGCAAAACAATGTAACAAAAAATCCACAATCATTTTTCCACATTCTCCCAATTCACCTCGACACCAGAAATCAGAAAGAAAGACATGGAAATTTAAACGTAAATAAATATTTCACTTCCTCGAGTGGGGATCGAAGCCGCACCCGTCCCGTTTTAATCACACCCTTGTTCTGCTGTGCCATGACGGCCTATAATATACGTTGTAGGAGTATCTAGAAAACCTAATTTGTACGTGCAACTGCGTGTCAGCGAGAGTTATGTGGACTCTAGAGAAACATATGAAACCACTGCGCCGATTTATGAGGGGACGAAATGTCATACGTTATATTACCCGTATATAGGTGACGTGATAACATTCTTATTGTAAAACGTGATAGAGAGGGTTTGGAAAATGAAATAATAATTTAATTACCTTTTAATTTATTAGTGAATGCAATTCTAAAACATTTACAAATAAAAAATAGTACCATGTAAATTTCCAATACTGTACTGGAGGAGTAGCTCTCGAGCCCTCGCTACTTTACGACTTCACTGACCCAATTACTACACACCGCATGTATACAGATACAAGTCTGTATATAAACGACACTACGTTACACACACTATTTCTGCCAGTTGAGATGAGATCCTGGCAACACCGTGGCTCTACAGTACTAGAAGGACTTATTCTAGTTTACTTTTAACTAACTTTTCTATTGTCCCAGTAAAGCAACTCCTGTAGGGTAAACGAAGCCCAGAATTCGCTTTCTGAACTTTGGATCTTTTGTAAGGTAAGCTTTTGAAAAATACTGTTTGAGTTTTTTTAGCTTAACCTCTGAGTTTGGATGTAATTTATACGTAAAAAAATATTGAAGTTATATTCCTTAGTATTGAAAAAAATTAATAAATCGTGAGGCTAGTAAAATAATAAAAAATAAAAAATGACAAAATAATAACCCAAGGTTATATAATGTAAAATTATATTTGAAGCACACTTATTATCGTAGCAGGATCTGAACTTAAAACCATCTTATACAATTAGTAATATTCCAACTCTACCGTCATAAAATCAAATTATTTTTTTAAATAACAAAAAATATTCTTACAATAGCTCTATAACATAAATAAAATTTATATATACATTTGTATATACATTGAACCTCTTCTATAACTGAATATCGAAGCTACGAGTACATCTCGATACGATTCGTTCGCTTCCAATGAACGAGGCACAATTTTTGTTCGAACTTAATAGCTTTCGAAAACGTCGAATCGATTGTTGAATGCAAATTTTCTTAAAATAGAAGCAAACCTAGTTTCGGAAGCCTTTTGCGTTTTCCTGCATTCGCTAGTTGCATTCCGACCAACACGACTGAAGCGAATGTGATATTGAAATTTTGACTTAGTATGTAGTTTATGTGTTCAATATTTATATGATGAATATGATTTTTTTTATTTCAACGCTATATCCTGCGATTAGCAGGGTTAACAGAAAGAACCTAGTGACAAGACACTCTGTTGCGTACCTGTTCTGGGAGTCGAATCTACAACTGTTCTACGACGACCAGATATGATAGCTTGTTATTGTCTCATAAGGAATAATTTTGGCGAGCTACGGCAAACGCAATGGTATTTAAAATGGATATAAAATGGAAGCTTGTATTAACACCGACGCGAATTTCATGGCTGTGTCATAAAACAGAAACTTCAAAAGTTAATTAATATTAAAATATCAAACTTTAATAAGCAATATTTATAAATAAATACAAATTATAACGTGGCCCTGTATTATAAAATAACCACTCGTTCATAAAACGTAAATTATTCTCTTCAATTTCGAGTTTATCTGTTATTGTCATTACAATATAAAACATGAGTCAGTAATTCAATAGTTTATTAATACCGCGATGTGCTTTCGAACTTCAATTAATTGGCTGGAATATGTTATACTACAAGTATATAAATTTAAAAATTACTCATATAAAGTGTAGGGCAATTAAATCGTTATTACGATTACCACGTGAAGTGGTTAGGGCGGGTTAGTAATTTTTTAGGTCTTTTGAAGTAAAATAAATAAATATAATGTATTTGTGAGTTGCAGTGTTTTCATTGATACACATATATATTACAGTAGTATAAATAAAATTAAAAATATCTATATTTCCGCTATTATGACGGATTTATTTTATACACGATGTTTACGAAATCGAATCGAAAACTGATAATAGCATTTATGCAAATTATATTTCAACTCAAAGTTTAAATCTGCTGAATATATGGCACAATTTTTAAAAAAATTATTACCTAATAGTATCAGTTTAAAAAAAAATTATAAATTAAAATATTAAATCAATAAAAACGATAAATTAATTTTAAAATATAGCAGAGCGTGGTTTCGATCCACGGACCTCTGGGTTATGGGCCCAGCACGCTTCCACTGCGCCACTCTGCTTCACGATCAAAAGCTATACATTTATATTCATTTCAATTACAATAAAAATACATAAAGGTTAATAAATATGATTTAAATTATAGTAAAGATCCTGATAAGTTAAGTAAGTTAAGTTAAGTATCTGTTATTAAAACTAAATTGAAATTGAAAAAAAAAAAAAAACATATAATTTTTAATTACTTACAGGGTTCCCATATAGTTCATAGTTGCTTTATAGTTTGCTTGCTTCAATTGTTTCCGGTTCATATAACAGTGTTGATGTAACGCGCGGTCAACAGCAGCTCGTTAAAATTTTCAGCTCTCCCGGCCCGTCAGTGGGCCGTGACGACACTCCAGCCACCAGCCACCCGGCGCTACTACTAAATGACTCTTGGTGCTTGTAATTTTATGTTTTTACTTGAATATGGAGATTTTTATGAAAATTAATTGAAAATTACGTGTGAATTTCATTAAAAAATAAAATGAACCCATAATCCTTGGGGTGTTTGTTTATGTGGCTATGTTATTCTGATTATGACATTTTTTTTAAATATAATTTGTCTGTATAAAAAATATTATTCGAGTTTGAATAAGATTTTTATAGGCTTCTCCTAGCTTGTCCTGGCTTCTTCAAACTTTAAGGAACGAGAGATCCTAGTTAGATAAGAAAACTTGCTTGATTTAGATTTTTACACGCTATTATCTATTAATTGAGGCCATCGTGGCGTAGGAGCAGAAAAGTGTGACCGTAATGCGACGATTAAGGATTCGATCCCCACTCATAATACAATGCAAATAGTGAGACCAGGTACCAAAACGAATAAAAAAAATCAATAATTTTAATATGTATTTAATTATTCCTTACACCCCCCAACCTGTTTCCTCCCCTTTATATACTATAACTTTAGGTTGCTTTTAAGAGATCGCTGTTTTAACGATGATCAAAGAATGTATTTCACGTTACCATGCTGATGATGCAGTCGGAAAGTAGGAACCGAAATTTTAAGTTGCCGATGTGATTAAAACCTTAGATAGAGTCATATTCAGTAGATTTCTTCTATTAACGAAAACCTGGCGATAAAATTAAAAGATACTTAATGAAAATCTATTTAAAAAATTAATATATTCCATACAGAAAATTAAACAAATCAAAATTAGCAATATTCGCAGAGTAATACATTTTGGGTCGCGTCTAATCCCAATCCAATATCTAGAACACAACGCGACGCACGTACTCTACTGTTTATCTTTTTGTGATGTTTAATTTATATTTAAAGTTATTTTATAATATTGTCAAATATTAAGTTACCTAATATACCTAATAAAAAAAATATTTAAAAACTTATTTGTATTTAAGTACAGTACTTAATAAACATAAGTGTTTATTTCAGAAATAAATTTTCAATTGTGTGCTTTTCCACGTGGAAAACTTTTTTCTATAAATAGTAAAAAAATACAGTAAAGTATTTTCCAACATTTTACATCAGTATGAAAATTTACTAGCATCGATAAATAATACAAAATCAATCACGAGCTTACTTAGTGATTAATAGACTGAAATTACAGGATTTCGCCCGAACTCGGGCCTCGTTTATAAATCACTCGCGAACATATTTCTTTTGACCTATCGATGCTGTCCTGCTAGCGTGAATAAATAATTCATACCAGTAGATGAAATGCAAAATATAAGTAAGTAGCTTTTGTAAATAAGTTGTTGTAAAAGCTGGTTTATTTTTAAGCATTTTTATATGAAATTTTTTTGAGGGTAGAATAAAATAACAATAAATTATAAGCAAAAAAACATTTTTAGAAAAAGCTTTTATTTAAACGCTTTAAAAAGGAGAAAATAAAATTTCTCTTTTAAATTTTAACTATCAACTCATAACCTCATTGTACACAATTTATATGATCATAAAAGCTTGTCTCGCGATTTACTTGTGTAACTAAACTAGTGCTAATTTAATTATGTAAAATCCGCTAAGTTTCAATTTTTAAAGTTACAATTTAATTAAATATTGATTAACGCGACAAGCTTTTATGATCATATAAATTGTGTATAATGAGGTTATGAGTTGATAGTTAAAATTTAAAAGAGAAATTTTATTTTCTCCTTTTTAAAGCGTTTAAATAAAAGCTTTTTCTAAAAATGTTTTTTTGCTTATAATTTATTTTTTCTTTTTAGTTACCACTGGCTAGGTTTCTCACACTAGAGACCTGTACCACGATTCCTCTTCTATGGTTAGGAATGCTGTTGGCGACACTAGACCCTTCCCGATTACAGTGGGGGTTCACCAGGGCTCGACTCTTAGTCCGTTCTTATTCAATGTAGTGTAGCCTCCATGGCTGATGATGTATGCCGACGACATAGCACTCATTGACGAGAACCGACTGACGCTGGAGCGTAAAGTGAACCTCTGGAAGGGTACGCTTGAGAACGGCGGTCTTAAACTAAATGTGTCGAAGACCGAGTACATGGCCTGAGGGAGCCCGGACTCGAGCACGACCCTTATAGGTCCTGAGCCAGCCGTTAAGTCAGAAAAGTTCAGGTACCTTGGATCCGTTATGCACGAGTCTGGAGGCATCGATCACGATGTCCATGGCCGGATAAGTGCTGCCTGGGCCAAATGGCGGGAGGTCACTGGTGTGGTCTGTGACCGAAGAAAACCGCCAAGCTCAAGGGCCTGATATACAAGAGCATCATACGACCGGTTCTTTTATACGGCAGCGAATGTTGGCCAGCACTATCTCGGTACACTCAGGAGCTTCACGTCACGGAAATGAAGATGCTGAGATGGATGTGCGGCGTAACGCGGTCTGACCGCATACGCAACACATTCGTTCGAGGTAGTCTTGGGGTCCGTGACGTAGCGGATAAGCTCCAAGAGCGCCGCCTGAGATGGTTTGGCCACGTAACGCGCCGGTCTAAGAACTATGTCGGATGCAAGTGCCTTGCTATATCAGTTCCTGGAGTGAGACCTCCTGGACGCCCAATGAAGCGCTGGTTGGATGTCGTGATGCCGGATATGAGAGCCAATAGTCTAACCACCGAGGACGCAAAAGACCGCGCTAAGTGGAGTAGGTTAAGTAGGAACGCAGACCCTGGCAATAACCGGGATTAATGCCAGGAGGAAGAAGGTTTCTCACACTCGATGTCTTATTATTTTTCTAATTATTCTCGGCAAGCCCTTTCACTTGATACCCGTATTGCAGATGTGCATAAATAATAACTATTCCGCCATCTTAGATGTTCCGCCATATTGGATTTAGTATAACGTCACATTATTTTTAGAGTTACGGTCAACGACCCATTTCATTTAATATGTAGTAGACCAAATAGATACTCGGCTATCTTCAATATCCTCCTTATGGGATTTAGAATGACATCACATTATTTTTCGAGTTGCTCTCAACGAGTCCTTTCATTTGATACCCATGTTGTAGAAGTACATTAAAAATAACAATTCCGCCATCTTGCATGGTCCGCCATATTACATTTAGAATGACGTCACATATTTTATCGTGCATTGTCATCCAAAGTAAACGTGTATACAAATTTTCAGCTCAATCGGTTGACGATATCTACTTCAAAATTGAGCTCTAAGATTTCACCCGAACCCACATACATACATTGCAAGTTAAATAAAAGCTTTTAAAAAGTAAGAAAGGATTAGAATATTACAAGGGGCTGTCGTGGCGCAGGGACACAAAGGTGGGACTGTGTGTGGTGGGTTTGATCCCCACTCGTGGGAATGAATTATTATTTCTTATTTTTTTTATTTCTTTGCTCTGGCACGAAGACCAAAGCCCGGCGTTTAGTTCCGCCACTCAACACGCAATGCCTCGAAAGCGTTGATGGAAAATAGGCAACAGAGCACAAGGTTCCCTCTGCTTACCCTGCAGTATACGGGATACAGAGTGAAGTTGACCTATTTTTAAAGAAAGTATTAATTGACGTCTTACAAAGATATGTCTCGAGATAAGACTACATTTTTTTTACCAACAGTCTCTGTTCGTTAAACTTCTATCCCACATAATCCTAACCAAAATTAAATTCACAAGTTGATCTTTATAACATTCAAGTTAGTATTTTGGCTTTAATTTTAACTAATAGGCCGTAAATTTCCAAGTTTTGGGTAAACTCATAAACTAGTGGGGAAAGGTTGTAAAGCCTATACGGTTTTGTGGAAGAGGGATGCTCCTATCAACGGATATATAGGGGCTTGGAGTCGATTTATGATCGAATAAAAATACCGGCGAGATCGATAGACATACATATACATATGTTAGATGAAGTGTAAACTGCCTCAATTTTGTTTTATATTCATACGTCTTACGTATGATATGGACAAATGTAGGAAAAACTCGTTTTAGAATGACCAAGACCAGGCTATTTCAAATGCCTATCAACTGAAGAAATGCGTGGAAATTCATATTTTAGGAACTACTGGGCCGGTTTTGGTGAAACTTGGATGGTTCTCTATGATATATGAATTAAATTGAACAAGATGATATCGATATGACTTACCTATGCCTACATACATAATTTTGTTCCTTCTTATACAATAAAAGTGATAATAACCTTCTTGAAGTCCGTTATAATTCTATTTTTTTAGCTACGCGATGTATCTCTCATGTAACAGGGTAGGCTGATGTCTATTAAGACACTCTGCTCCCCACACTCCGCCAAATTCAGGGGGCATTTTTGTGTGGCAGAACTTAACGCCGCACTTTTGCTTTAGCACCATTCGACGTCATTTAGTCATTAGAATAAAATATGATATACTATATAACAAAATAAATAAATAATATAAAACAATAACAATATGAATTCTACACTAATATTGGTGAAAATTACATTCTTTTCCGAGACGCGGCGTGAAGAGGCGGATAATTGTGTGACACCGAGCTCGGGGCTAGGCTTACATTTGAGCACAACTCGAATAAGTATTTTTACTATTGTTATATTATAAAGGATACATTCCTTTCCTATGTGTATATAAGATTTCTTTCGTTCACATGATAAAATTACTAACTAAATGAAATGTTTGATCGCGCCAGTTTTGGGTTTGATTCCCACTTGGGCAAAAAAATATTTACTATTATGATCAAATCGTAAGAAAATATAAGGGTTTTTTATAAATTAGTGAGTTCAGTTGATTCAAACAACCTGTTGTAATATAGCATTGTGAACGATACCTCTATTTTATATCAGCTTTCTTATAATTCGGCTCAGTAAAGCCTTTCACAAAAGAACAGATGAAATTGCAGATAAACCTTACAATTCCAACCAATTGGAAAATATAATGTAAGAAACGCGATGTATTTTATGCTACTATTTTGGTATATTAGAATGCTAAGTATATTTCAAATTATTCGAATACGTGAAATGCCTCTAAAAAACAGCCTCTGCATCTAGGTAGGCAGGAACCTCACTATACGTTTCTATTTTTTTTAAAAAAGTATATTACACACACGTAAGTAAAAAAAATTGTTATACTTGTATAAACATAAAGGGAGTCTATTTGGCATTTGAATCTACACCATTAATTACATTTACAAAATTTGGGCGATAAACTGGGAACGGATTGTCTTAAAATTAAGTTATCTTTGCCTATCCTCCTGCTATCTGCGAAATATACCGTTCGAATGTGAAACTGAAAAAAAAAACTTTATTACAGTAGAATATTTTTTTCTTTAAATATAAAATTTAAAAGCTATTTTGTGGGAACGATCGTAACATAACCTCTCATAGTGAGGCACAAGAAATTCTCTTTAGCCTGTCGTACGAAAACAGGTATTTTGGATCTCCGGATAGCATCTCGACATTACGTTCTGTAACTTTGAGGAAATTGGATTGGTTAATCTTAACTCGGTTGGAGCCACTGGCTCTCTGGAAATTATAATTGCTTTATAGTTTACGTGAAATTATAATTATATTCAAATTGTCAATATTAAATATTTGTTACTGCTCTGAGTTTTATATTCGTTTTCTCTATCTACAAAAGCTATTATTTAGTTTCGCCATAAAATACTAAATGTTTTAAAAATGATTTCAATAAACGGGCAGTCAAACTGACACAAAATGATAAGGGTTCCGTGTCGTTCTCTTTAAAAAACTAAAATCTAAAAGTAAATTTCTAAACATTTCCTAGTAGCGTAGTAAAGACGTGTTATTACGTGTTAGAGTATTACAAGATTACCATAACGAGCGTGCATTGTAAGTAATGTAACCCGCAATGCTGTGCGCCGTGTTGCTGTGGATATTGCAGTAGGTTTGCAGTGCGCGGGGCGTTATTAAAGAAATTCTACACCTTAGTGAGAAATATGTAAAGTAATACACGACGGCTGTGGTCAATTATTCGAGTCAAATTATATTTACTACAGAGAATTGTGATATTATAGGTATAAATATCATCTTCTTCATCATTACAGCGGTAAGTAGGCAGGGGCACCTAATGTCAGACAATCTGTTCCCCAATTTCCATAATTTTTTTGAGACATTGCGGGTTGACTTGTAGAGCTCAATACCGAGCTTTGTTTACCAGAAGAGACAAATAAAAATAATTATTAAAGAATGGTTATGGAACCTTCGCATTTACCATCAGAAGTGGTTCCGTTATGTTATGATACTGAATTAATACATATTATATGATTGCTTACCTGTTCGATATAATGAAAGGTGGTCTCCGCTTGCCCTCTAAATATTAGAGATTAAAGATATCGTGGCGCAGCGGAAAAGTGGTGGTAGTGATGATTCTGGATTCAAATCCCCCATTGAAGGAATAATTTACACGAATCAAATCCACAACTCACACACAATATCTCGAAAACGGGATGAACAGTTGAAAACAGAGTGTCTTAACACTAGCTTGCTTCTGCCTGCCGGGATACAGCGTGGAGCTAAAAAAACAAAAACAATTTTTACCTAACTAATAAGAAAAGAAATCAAAATAAGTATTTTCACGTTTAAATCATGATTACACTCTAATTATAAAACAAAAATGCTAATATTAACGATTCATTTAACATTTGTTAGTTCACGCGGAAAAGGGCAAGTTGGGGTGATCAAAGAAATTTTTTAGACAAGGTTAAGAACTGTGAAAGGGACCTTAATTGCATCTTTTATTGGAATAAGGGCCGTAAAAATTGTAGTAACCTACGATGTCTATTTTTACTTTTTACGATATATAACTTGTAGTGAATAAGCAGAAACAATTTCTTTCCGTTTCATGCTGTATGCCGCATGTAGCGGGGCGGGGTAGGCAAAGGGAACCTAGTGTCAAGACACTCCGTGGCTTGGATGCTGTGCTGCAACAGCGGTGTAATATGATACGCATATTTGTGAAGCTGATTTAAATTAAAATTTTTGACAAGTTCTCATTTGTTTATTTAAAGAACGTGCCTTCAATAAAGGTTTATTTTTGATAGAAAAACATAATAAACCAAGCAGCAACCAAGGAAAACTTTCTGGACAACTACCTTGTAAGCAAAGTGTACTACTTTTGACATTCCAAAAGCTCTTAATACTGATGGCTCAGAAACGCAATCAACAACTTTCCTACGAACTTAATTAAAGAAACTAGACACTGAAGTTTTATTTCTTTCTCTTTCTTTAAAATTGCAGACAGAAAATTCCCTACTTGGTATAAAACTAGATTTACCTACGAATTTCTCCCTTTGGTAAAATAGTTATAATAGAAATAACTAGAGAATTTATCAAATTAGAATGCTGTTCTTGAGATTGGCGCATTCAATCATACATCCTCTGACCTTCATGTTATTAGTATAAATAACTTTGTAAAATTTATATCACTGACAGAAATAAAAAGCACCTGAATTTCGAACAAGATTCAGGTATTTTGAAATTCTCTGAAAATAAGAAAGGAATGTAATCAAGGATATTGGAAAGCTTCGATACGTTTCTAATATTTTGTAGAGTCATCGCTTTTGGAATTTGACGGTAACTAAAAACTGAATAGGGGCCTTCGATGTTTGTAATATCGAAAAAAAATATCATTTGGAAAACTGGTGAACTGAAAAACTGTTGCTAGAAACATAGTTAAAAGAAATGAGTTGAGAAAAAACAGTAGTTTAAAACGTGGCACTTTTTTGAAAACCTTTCGTGATGAAACATTTGAGTTAATCAAAAACGGCATTATATATAATTATATATTTTTTTTAAAACGTTAACGCAGCACTATGAGATACGGGAAAAAACGTGGTTTTCTAAACATCAAAGGATTCAAAATTCTCTTTAAGTAGAAAACTTTCTTAAGTATGCAATCAGAAAAACTCCCAAGTATTCCATCTTAGAAGAATTATTTTACTTTGTTCTCGTCGAGAATGTAATTTTTATCTAAAAACTTTAATATTTACCATGCCATTTTTAATTGTACTTTTTATAGTCTACGCAAATTAAGTTGCGAGCTACAAGTCGTTTTGTGTATCCTATATCTTATAAAACAAAGTCACTTTTCGTGTCTGTCTGAACTTTCTAACTCTTCTTCTTCTAAACCACACAACGGATTTTTATACGGTTTTCATCATTAGGTCGAGTATTTCTCAGGAAAGGTTTATATATAGTTTATTATTTGTACATTCTTATATAAATTAACATAAATACGATAAATGTGTCTAAAGTCCTACC
>JAKRZM010000252.1:13816-45109 GCA_036379175.1 Heliconius cydno galanthus
TTAATTAATTTTCACATTATCTTAAGTGCTTTGCAAACATACATTATATGAATAATCCAGTAGTAAAAGCGGGCGAAGCCGCAAGGGGGTCGCTAGTATCTCAATAATACGTTAAAAATATGTTTAATCAAAAAGTAAATGGAATTGAATGGAATAGAATTGTTTTTTTCAAGTGTTATTCCACACTTAGGGTTGTTTTCTTAAGACATTTTCAAAAACGTATGTAAAATTTATTATTATATGGAACAAGAATCGAAACAAGATATCGTTTACCATAAACATTTCTATTGTATGAAATAAACTAAAGTTCTGTTGTATAGAAAATCCAATAAGTCTTGATCTTCGCTGTAAGCATACAAAACAGATTTAGGAAAGCTTTACAAAAAAATGAAAACATATGTACGAGTATGTACGTACTATTATTGACAAAATTATTTTTTTCTTACAAAACTTCTATTTTTATATTAAACCTAGCCTTTTGTTAGAACACCACGTAGTAGTTATTAAGTTAGGCTTATTAGAATGTTAAATTTAAAAGTCCCGGATTCAAATCCCAGTTTCGATTATAGGGACTCAATAACCGTAAGGAAAAGGGCAACAGAAGATAAATCTGTGTATGAATATATATATTTTTTGTTTAGTATATTCGCTATGGTACCGAGACAAAGCGCGGCGTTGAGTTCCGTTACTTAACACGCAATTACCAGAATTTGAGGGAAAGTGCAGAACAGAAGTGTATACGATATGAACAGTGTCTTAACACTAAGCTCCCATGCTAAAATATGAGAAAATATTTTGTTGTACGCAGTTTTTTATACCAAAGAACTTATCAATTTTCCATACAATTTACAATTGGTGCAATAGCTCCAATCATACAAGTGAAATTACGTAGCTTTACTTGTAGCGTCGCCTCGTGGAAGTTATAGCAGCGTAAGGTAAAGAGGTGAACATGTTTCCAGAAAACATAAATCAATGTCAACCACCTTATGAATGTCACCATATCTCAGAATTTGTCGCGACTCGAGAAGAAATTGTGAAAAATATTCTGAAATATCAATGTATTTTGTAAAGTAGATGATTTATATGCACTTATTTTTTTATTCATATTGTTTCCAGCTTACAGAAGGGTAGGAAGGGGGGGAATTGGTGTTAAGATATTCCGTTCCTCATTTTCAAATCTTTCGATTTTTACCAATGGTAGAATGGCGGAACTTAACGCCGTTCCTTATTAATTTAAAAAAAATATTAATTTTTCCCTTGCATCATAAATTTCTTATTCCAAGCTGATATGTTATATATTAAGATATGATTGTAAAGTCGTTCTCCAAATTAATGTAGAAACAAACCCATATATATCGGGTAAAGAAATAAAGCTAGTTTGATTGCGCTGCTATGGCGTCTATTGGATTAAATAGAATTCATATTCTTAATATATCTAATGTAAAATATATAATTATTATATTTTTAAAGAGAAAATTCTTAGTAACAACAGTGGCGTTCTAAATAATAAACTAAAAAGAACACTAAATACGCCTCAATTCTCTGCTAGATGCAGAGAAGGCTCACCAAACAGTATTTAAATGAATCCATAATATTTTGCTTAGTACCTCGTAATCAAAACAGAAATATATAAATTTTCATGTTATAATTGAATGAAATATTTTCAGCAAATATAAAAATATTCGAGATGTATGTAGTACATTTTAAAACCACAACGCTTTCAAACATTTTTATGAAAGCTTTGATTCATTATTAATTAACAAAAAATAAATAAAATTCATTGAATAAAAATTCCTGAATATCGGTGTACAATTTATCAATCATTAAAAAAAATATATTTATTGATGAAAGTGCACCATTGCGTTTCTTCCATAAGCAACCATTAAGATACTTCCGTTCACCATTTTCCACCCCATTCTTAAGTCCATTTTGAGTGTCGGAACTATTTATTCGAGCTTAAAAGGGTTCCCTCTCCGTGCATAGCTAAGCATAAGGTACCCTCTGCTTACTGTGCTTATTCTGCTTACGCTTTTTTATTGATGAGATAAGAAAAAAAAACTTCATAATAAAAATGCTTTATGTATCAAGAAACTAGAACTCTAGCGACACTGATGTATTGTGTAGAGACACTAAATTTGAAATGATGGACGACACGCGAGCAATCACTTACGTAAGACTATATATTACCGCGGTTTTGACTTTATGAAAAGCTCCCAGACGCGATACAACTCGGCTGTCGGCTGCTTGTTTATGGGACTTCCTAAAGTTGCTGATAATTACACCATTGTTGCTCAGCTGGTATTTGTGTAATGTACGCGCGATGGTTGTAGGTTCTATTTCGACTAGGGTTATATTCACATCAAAAATGTATTTTTCGTGAACATTCTAAAACTCCTTCTTCTTCTTCTTCTTCTCCTCTACTTCAAAATGTGGATTATCAAATATGTTACAGTCATACACCAGTTAGGCACAAACTACGACTGCCACGGAACATGTAAAATAAAAAAAACCCTATAATCCTAAAATGAACAGCAATTAGTAAACAGAACAATGCTCTAAACGAGCTTTAGTGTAGTATAGAAGTTAGTTGTAAACGTTTATCGCGACTTCAACGAACTACTTTAAACTTTAACTTACAAAATTGTAGTGCGATGGAATTAAAGTTCCAATTCCACACAAAGAGGATGTGGCCGAGTTAGGAGTACGTACTTAGAATATATTGTATTTATCTTTGTGTGTTTCGTATTAATTTAGATAGTACTTGTATAGATATTGTATAACAATTAATATATAGCGTGTATCGGTATTTGAACCCGTGCCTCTTGGAAATTGTCCACAGAAGTGAGCGTGGATGGTTTACAGGAGGCGTGAGTCAAATTTCTTTATGTTTAATAAGATTTTTTTTTAGGAAATGTTTGAAAAGTAAACATTTACCTAAAAGAAATCTTTTCTATGTATGTAAATACTTTTAAAAATAAAATAAGTGGAGAATATTATATATTTCTCTTATTTATTCATAGAAATTGCAGAGACCGAATTTTTTTTAACTTCTTTACTTTTAATAACAAAATTAAAATTATAATATCTTTAATTTACTATAAACTGTTAATGAAATACTGTAGTATAGGCAGAACTGAAGGGTCGTTCAGTTAATGAATATTAATGCTACTATAAGATGCCACTCTAATTATGAAAAAATCACTTTAGATCTATATTTACAGTGTTAAGTTTCGCAACATGCAGTGCCTGAAACTGGGCGAGGTGTAGGGAACGGAGTATCTCAGAATTAGGTTCCCTGCGCCTACTTATTAACGTGGAAGTGAGCTTGAATGTTTAACATCCTTTTGTTAATGCAAATTGAATCTCGAAATTAATGGATAATAAATATACATTTACATATAAATTGAACAATATATTCAAATTTTGTACTTGATTTTATAATGAAACAGATAGAGAATTTGTTTTACACCAAGACTATTTGTTTTTCATAGTTACACAGACTTACCTCTTCTACTCCTCGAACTCTTTACATGACCTTCCTAGAGCATCACAGATACTGTGTTCTTGAAGGTCATCCGGGGACATCTGAATCTCTATTCCACCGTGCCCAGACGGCCTTAGTATATTATTCTTAATTTTTCAATTTAAATTTAATTTCTTCTTTGTGAAAGTTAACGCTAATAATATAAATGGAATATTAAAGTTTCTAAGAAGCTTATTACAAGTAATAATGTTAATTACTTTGTATGAATAATTAATTGTTATTATTTTAAAATTTCTTCATAATTATATAGGTTTATATATAACAATAGTAAGAATTAACATATCTAATTAATTTAAATAGCAGAACTTAGAAAATTTCATTGTAGTGTGTAGTATTTGCAAAGTTTCTGAATTCACATTGACAAACTTGAGGCTACCTAGTCGCCTAGCACCGAGGGGCCTCTTACTGTAGAGCGAATTGAACTAAACTTTACTAAACTATAGTTTTCTAACGACTATTGTCTAACTGAAACTGTTTTAAGCATAATATTTGATAACAGCAAGTAATCTTTGCTTATCATTACACTCAGTGGCGCGTAAAGTGTGACTATAAACGCGATGGTCGTGGGTTGGAGTCCCACTCGGGGCAATGAATTGTTTAATATTTTGATTTAGTCGCTCTTGTAACGAGAACACGGCGTTAAGTGTCGCCAGTCAACTCGCATTGTCTTGATTCGACGAAAAGAGGGGAACAAAATTTCTGACGATTCTGATTACGTTCCCTCACCCCTGCTAAGTTATACTTCGTGATGCAAGGACAAAGTGTGACTGTAAAATCGACTGGTTGTGGGCTCGAACACAATTCGAGAAGATGAAATATTTATTTAAATTTATATTTCCATTTCTTCGCTCTGGTGTCGAGGTAAAAGTGCGGCGTTAAGTTCTGTCAGTGAACACGCAATGGTAATTTTCTATCAAATTTCCAAACAAAATTGGAAAAAGAAATATTTAATTCAACACTATGAAATAAAGTAAATAATAAAAAGTTTTTAGCCACTGTGGATAATAATTTCTGTTCATGAATTTTAAAGCCCTCTTTCGTATTACATGACAAGTTGTGATATAAAAAAGTTTTACCGCCGCTGTTCTGTGTAGTTTTAGAAATGTCAAAACTCTAACTTATTCTGTTATCTTTGTTTAAGACAAGTATATGTAATTCCTTTTTTTTATAAAAAAAACTCTAGCACTAATGCAATAATATGCTTGAGAGTTTGAATAAGATAAGATAAGAATAGTAAAGTAGAAGAAGAATAAAAGTAATCCTATCCTATATCTTATAAAACAAAGTCGCTTTTTGTGTCTGTCTGAACTTTCTAACTCTTCTTCTTCTAAACCACCCAACGGATTTGGATGCGGTTTTCACCATTAGGTCGAGTATTTCTCAGAGAAGGTTTATATATAGTTTATTATTTGTACATTCTTATGTAAATTAACATAAATACAATAAATGTGTATAAAGTCCTACCCTCTGAGACACTTTGGCGCATGCGCTGCTTTAATGGTAAATACTACATGAAAAAAATGTACTGGAGTATTGTTCCTCTTAATAAGATCTACAAAAAAGTCCGCGAGAGCATATTCATATCTTTTAAGAATAACGTGTAGTGATCATATTTCTGTCTAAAAATAGTAATTTCAATATATTTTTTATTGTGAGGGATATTTTTCCATAATGGTATTAATCCTTATCCTTTAAAATACTTTATTAATTTTCTACGTTAAACGAAGATAAAATTTGCAGTTTACACTATTTCGAAATTGCGAATAGTTTTAGAGAAAAACGCATTTAATTATTGACACATCACGCCGTTCACACATCAACTGTATCGAGTCAAGTTTCACTTATCCCTTACTCTCAGCATATAAATAAGTATATTAGTTACGTTGGCCATTTAATGTAGATCAAAACTGTCTTTTCTGTTTTTCATTTTAATAAGTACTTTAGAAGTTGTTACAATATCAAAAAATCCTTGCTGCGAAACGCGCCTCGCGACGTTATGCTTATACAAGCGAGTCCGCCGCGCCCGCCTACCTTACACGCATCGGTGGTTCAGTGGTAGAATGTTCGCCTGCCACGCGGGCAGCCCGGGTTCAATTCCCGGCCGATGCATTCTATTTAATTTTCGTCACAGGCAGCCACGTAGTGCTTGCTTTTCTTCAGGGACAGAATACCCTCTTCAGCATTAACCACAAGCTCGAAAAAAAAAACCCGCCTGCCTTTATAGCAACGAAAATTTAGATGCGTTTGCACGTATTGGATAATTCGAGTTGAATGTATTATTTAATGTCATTTAACTATCTAAAAATAGTAATTTAAATATATTTTAATAAGTACTTGAAAAGATTAGTATCACAGATATAAAATTACGGTACCTACTAAAAAATCCTTGCTGTGTAAAACAATTGGAAAATCCTTATTGAAACTACGAAAATGCGGGTTGCATTAGGGTTTAATTAATTTTCACATTATCTTAAGTGCTTTGCAAACATACATTATATGAATAATCCAGCAGTAAAAGCGGGCGAAGCCGCAATAGGGTCGCTAGTAGAAGAATAAAATAAGATTGTGTCTAAAACGGGTCAAGTAAGAAGCTGCAAAAAAGTCACCAAATTTTAAGAACTCATTGAAAAATATTAGTTACGAGTAAATACAGTGTGGAATATCTGAACTCGCCTGAAGCAAAATTTCCAGTAATATCCGTCGTATCTCCGATTTGAAATCATACCTCGTCGCAATACGAAGAACACGTTTACAATGATTTTCTGCAGTTCAGCTGAACACGAATACTACATACATTCTTCAAATGCTATAGTTGAAAAGTTATAAACTTGCTCCAAATTGCTGTCGTAACTAAATTTTGAAATAAGACGTCTTAAAGTAGTAGAGGTTCGATTCCCACTCGAGAAATTTAATTATTTATTTAAATTTATATTTTCATTTCTTCATTCTGTAGTCGAGGTAAAGTGCGGCGTTAAGTTCCGCCGCTCAACACGCACTGCCTTTGGAATTCGGTGAAAAATGGGGAATAGGGTCAATATTAATAAATATTAATTTACTAAATAAATTATAAAAAAATATTAATTTAAATAATTTAATTTTCTCGATTGGGGATCGAACCCATAGCCAGTCGTTGGTTACTCACACTTGTGTCCTTGCGAAAGGACTGGCCTCGCTAACAGAGTTATGTAAGTCTAATATTGCCTATAGGTGCAGTGTTAAACGTCATGTAATAAAGCCTATAGCCTTTTCAATTAGAACCTGTAGTTCCTGAAATGAGTACGTTCAATTTAATTAATTCTATATCGTTATAAAATTAAATCTAGATTTAAATGGAAAATAACAGACAACTCTACTGCTTGGCTTCGTTATCTACAATGAATAAAAAACTTGCTACTTCAAATCTATAATTATAAATAGATTATCATAGCTGTATAGTAGAATCTACGATATAATCCCACCTAGGACTACTTAGGGATTTGAATGAATAAATTAATTGGAATTCATTCCTTCATTATGAAAGGCTTATGCTGTTATTAATTAATATATATAAATCACCCCACTCTGCAGATGAGGGTTTTATATAAATAAACACGATAAATGAAAAGATGATAAAACTTACTTTGATTTTACTGTAAATAACTTAACTTAATAACTTAATTGAATAAAAAACTAGTTGTATTAAATAAATGTTTTCAAGGAATAAACAAATACACATAATAAAAAAAAACCGTTCTTAAATCCGTGCTCGTTATCGAATATGTATATAAAGGAGTCAAAATATACAAATTACTACATATTGTTTTGATTTTTTTCTATATGTTCATAATTAAGTAGTTACCGAAACTTCATGATATTCCACTGAAAAATTTAATGATAATTTCTCAAGCGAAAAATTGAGCCCTAATTATGAACCAGTAAAATACATCCTAACTAAAATACATACATGAAGTATGCTTCACGCTACTGTACCCTGTATATAGTAGGATAGGCAGAGGGAACCTAGTGTTACGACTTTCCATTCTCCATTTTCCGCCCAATTTTTAAAACATTCCGTATTGAAAGATAAATCTCAACTCTGACTTTGGCTTTTACTTGAGTGGGTATCGAACCTACAACCATCGAATTTAAAGACAGACGTAGTCCCACTGCGCTGTAATGATAAATCAACATATACCATCAAATACAACTGAAAAATCACCTTGTTTGGACAAAAACATATAGAGTTATATGTATTTGAACATCTTCACCTGTCTCTTCCAAAAAGGAAATCTCTGCCTTTATTTGCAATGCATTACGAAACATCCTATTTAGACCGTACAAAGGATGAGAATTAATCATTTGATAAAATCTAAGCGAGTTCCTTCATAATTTATCCTGTTTTTAGTACAATGTAAGTACAGAAGGAGTATTTCAGAAAATGGTGATTGGATTATTTAATTTTTTATTATAATAGATAATAGCCTAATATAGATTTTGCTTGTAAACGTTGACAACATCAGGCTATAAAAACAATAATTGGGGGTATCTAACCCAGCCACGATGAGACTAACATAGATAATTCAACTAATTCTCCATATTATTATCGGTTCACACAAACTTTTCCTAGGAAAACTCCTTAAAGGAAAACTTCCTAAAGCTAAATGATATATTACCAGCACTTGTATGACTTTTGTTGTGTTTTTTCGTCTCCGTTTAAGTGTTGACAGTAATATATTACAGTCAGCCCACTTCGCCGCTCTGCACTCAAGTAAAGCCACTTAACCTCACGCGCCTTACTCACTCGAGTGTGTATTTATAATTTGTCACTTGGAAATGAAATTCATGTAAAAGTTTTTTATTTGCTTCGGAAAATTGTTTTTACCTTATATTTTTTTTATAAGTTTTTAATATATTAGCATTCCTAAAATTATAATTTTTATGGCCCTTTATTATTTTGCATAAAACTTCTTACTTTCCATACTTCGGTGAAGTTTAGCGAGCACCTGCGGGCGAAACCTTATCGACTTTGTATAACATCTATAGTAATCGCACATGTAACTTTTAGATAAAAAAATATCTTATTTTGGCTGTGAGTGCGACGATTGTGAGTTCGATTCCAAATCAGAGAATTTGATTATTTTCATTTCTTCGGTCTGATAAGAATAAAAAGTTTCGCTACTTAAAACGCAATGTCTCGACAATTGAGCAAAAGTTGGAGAGCGGAGTGTTTTAACACTACCTCAACTCTACCTACCCGAGCATATACGAGATACAACCTGAAGCAAAAAAAACTAAAGATATTTAACTATTATAAGTTGATCTAATGTGATAGACTAAATATAACTCAAAGTAAGATTTGCATTCACAATCGTCGTTTGTAAGTATATACATATTTTTAAGTTCTTTATAATTGTATATTCTAGAAAAATCGCTTAATAAAGTTTCAATATCTTCTTTTGGTAAGAATTAACAATGAAATCTAATGAGAGTCCAGTCTACGCGAGACTGGACTATTTTTCGTAACGAACTATAGTTCGCAAATTAATTTTGGAGTTTTTTTATTAAATTTTATCTAAGACGTAAAAAAACAACATTTGACTGTAGTCCCTCTCGTGCTGTTGGGCTTACCGTGGCGTTAAGTTCCGTTAATCAATACACAATATCTCAAAAATGGTGAATCTAAAAAAAAACTAAATATTCAAAATTTAAATTAATCTAAACAAAACAAAATATATACAGCGTCAACATAAATAAATACAAAATAGGAAAACCTCGTAACAGCCATTCAAGTGAGTGATAGCACTTCACTAGTAAATTTTATTCATAGGTCGGCGCGTGTTTATGCAAATATATGAAACTGGTGCGTCTTCGAGCTTAATCGGTCTACTGTTTAGAGAGACACTAATAAACAGATTATTCAACTTCGTGTTAAGTAAACTACGCTTCTCTAGGGCTCTTGTTTATATTGATAACATTTTCAGAAATTAATTTACATATTTCAGTCTATAGTAGCTTCGTGGTTTTTTTACTATACGGAGGATAGAGGGAATTCAGTGCTAAGATACTCCGATCTCCACGTCCTTTATCTTCTCCCACATCTCAACAGAACCGCTGAAATCCGTAGAGTAGATTGCGGTGAATAGATTTACTGATTAACGCTTACGCAGGGACTCAACACACAATGTGTTGAAAATTGGGATGTGCGTGAAGAATTGAGCACATAATATGTATGTAAGTAGCTTATTCTTTATTTTACAATATTTTTTGGAGATAGTGTATATTCAGTAAAACTTACTATCAACCAATAAAGAAAATTAATTATTAATTTATTTATTCTAATGAATGAATTTCATAAATAACTAATTTATACCTACATCTACAATTTACATACAATTTATATATTCTTAGAACGTAAATCATCATTTTAAGTTATCATTAATAAAAATAACTAAAAATATTTTATATACTCGTATACATGTATTTAAATTTTGGTCAACCCTAAAACGCGACCGCTTACTAATGCGTAATTAAATACCGCAGTATTTTGTTTCCCCTCGAACATGCCCGAGCGAATGAATGAGTTAACATAAACAAGTAGAACATGTAGTTTCTACAGGGATGTATTGATATACTATGACGTAAGAGTATGTCATACAAAAAAGTTTAGTATGAGTAGGTTTTTCATTTTCTAGAGTGAGAATTCGTATATAACTGAATAAGAATATTATATTTTATATAAAGTTTAAAGAAAACAATAAAGATATAAATTAAATTAAATCTAAAAATTATATATTGAAATTAGAGAAGCAATTCAGCGGTATAGCGTCTTACTATAAGTGGGTTTGATTCCCACATGGGGGATGACATATTTTCATTATCTCTCTCTGGTAACAACATAGGGAGCGGTATTGAGTTCTGCAGTAAAACACATAACGTAAAGAATAGGTGGAGAACGGAGTATCTTAACACTTAGGCAGTGCCTCACCTAGGAGAGAAGACGATTAGCTTAGCTTTAAGCAAGATACAACGTGAAAAAAAAATTAAAGTATCTCACTTTTAAATGCAAATCCATCCCTGATGATGTCCATCTGCGATTTACGAACTGTTTTAGAGTAACTGACATTCATTAATAGTTCGTTAGTGCGGTAGTTTGGTGGAATCGCAACGAGAGTGTATCGATTAGTTGATTAGCGCGGCCCCATATTATTGGTTTTGATATTGCCCTAAAATCCAGTTCGCTGAGCGCAGCTGAAATGATAATGGAATTTTCATTAAAATAACAAATTTTGGTCACATCGTGGTAACGTGAACCGATTATATTTGTTATGTTGTGTTTCGTTCAACAGCTTCGCAGTAACGGCAGGGTAGGCGGTGGGTTCGATTCCCACTCGGAGGAATGAATTATTCTCATTTTATCCACTCATTCAGAATTATGCTACTCAACACGCAATATCTCAAAAATTATGCCAATAGTAGAACGCTATATGCGGGATATAGCGTAAAGTTTAATAAAGTAAAACATTAAGGAGAGATCTATCACTATATTTTTTCATAAATTCTTTTAAATACTTATAAATAGATATGTCAGTAAATAAATACGTAGAAATATTTCATATCATTTCAGCAGCACATTCTCGCGGGAATCAATATTTGTCTATTAGGGTAAAGTATTTTGCTGTTGCGGGAGGAAAATAATACATACTAGTTTGTATTATGTTCATGATTATAGTTTCAATTTAATTTGTTTTCTTTTTGTACTACTTAGAGACTAACAAACAACCCACAGACGATATTAGGGGACATAGAAAGTTAAAATTTAGAACGTACCTTAGGGAGTCTAGGAAGACCAAGAGAAGATTTCACGAAGCTTTTAAGAAAACAGGAAATAGCCTGGTTCTACAGTTTACATCTTAAAATCCACACAAAAAAAAGTTGCGGGCGACGACTACTGTATTCTTTTTACTACTAGATTAATAAACGTTATGAATCAATGAAATATGTAAAAATAGCCTTTTTACTTTAAAATTATATTGAATAATAGTAAATGATTCCACACCAATCAATTTTACAACACGTACCATTAAAATAGTTATTCTTTCTAAATTATGTTTATTAATCAAAAACTCATATTTTTACAGTGATATTTCATATACAAATATGTATATTTTTAATTAAACTGGAATATGCTAATATTGAAACGCCAATACCGATACCCACATCATTCAATATGTCAGTCGAGCAGTGACGTGTTTGAGTATCACCTCAAGTCAAGTTGATTGTCAAATTGAGTAATTTACTGTTAATGTGTCATCGTTTTAACGTATTGGTATAATAGAAAACAGTATATTTGATGAGTAGTTTTAAATATATATAATGTATGTTAATATACATTCATATATATGTATTAGTGGGTTCGATACTTACTCGGGGCAATAAATTATTTGCATTCCTTTTCTCTGGTAATAGGTAATAAAAAAGCGCGGAATGCAGTTGCGCCACTCAACATTTCGATACTAGGTTCCTTCTTTCTACCCTATGAGTGAGAATATGAAGCTGAAAAATATATTATTTTAACTTAATGAGGTTTCTTAGAAAATAATCTCATAATGCTACAGTTTCAATTACCCTCAATTCACTTAAATGCTATCAAAACATCCAAGTTTATGAAAACATATCCAAGGTTCAAATCCAAATTGAATATATCAACTCAAACACTTGTCATCAGCGTGGAAATATTTTCCAAGCGTATTTATCACATTATTGTAAGTGACAAATATAAGAAGTTATCGGAGCGCTCGTGTCCTATGATTTATGGTTCTCTTACATTTTATTTAAGGAATAGAAGAACGTTTATCAAGCTTATTTAGTTTATCTAAAATGTCTGAATTCAGGTTTATATTTGGTGTTAAGAAGATCATTCTATTTATTTACTTTTTACTTACTTTTTTTGTTTTTTTTTTTCAGCTTTATCCCAAGAAAATAGGCTTCGTTTATTGGATGTTGATAATTTAGTTTGGTTCTGGATCGGATTTCCTTTATCACGACGTGCTTTAGAGGAATGCTAACTTGGGAATATAATAAAAATATGATTAACATTTTTATTTTAACATTATAAAATTGTATTATTCGATCAAATATTGCAAATATTCATTTTGTATTTATAATCTAAAACTCTTGCATTTTTAATTACCCGAATTGTGATTTACATGTTATACACATGTTATTAATGTCTATTTTGTTCTGTTCTGTGTAATATAGGTTCTGAATATTTCCCAAATATATACAAATAAAAAAATAAAGTGTTATATCTTTGTGGGGTAGGTGAAGGTGGCAAAGCTGGCCGAAGATATAAACAGAACGGCAGGTACCAGTGAGGTTGTCAATTAAAAGAAGACGATGTCAGCCGAAATTTATGTTTAAGAAATTACGAGGTTAATAAATAACCAATTATCATGAAAAACGTATAAACTCAGCCAATCTTGTGACTATTTTCGTGATTTCGTTTTTCGTGAATGTTGAATTTCGTGGTTTAATTTTAAAGCTATTATTCTGCTTAAATAAATTTCCCAATTACAAAGATTAGGAAACTTCGTTAATTGCCAAAACTTGTTAAGAGTTCACGTTAGCGCTGTGTCATTATTCCAGGCGCTGCTCGCTGAGGGCGAGTTATATCGATAATTAATTTATATTTATTACCTATAAATTGGTCATCATAATATAAGGTTAACTTAAATAAATTTGGGATATTTTTCCAACTTTTAAAATGTTATTCCGTGCGTAGAAGAGACAAATGTTTTCAGAAAATCTTTTATAAACTGAACATAGCGGATCTTGAATATGAAAAAAATTAAAATCATCTAAGTTTCGGGTTCGAATCCAGCTACTTTCATATTTTTATATCTTTGAAACTATTGCATACATTAAAACAATTTACCAAAATACATACACACTCGCATATTTCGAACTAAAATATTAATTTCGTTCATTAAAATAATAAACAATAGAGCTCGACCGACGTAAATAATGTCTGTCGGGTACGAGTAAATAAAACAGAGGGACGAAATTGAATTTTTGTTTAAGACTTCACAAAAGTAAAATATAATATTAAAACGTCACAAAAATGGGCACAATCACTGTCGTTGTTACATTTTGTAATATTGGTGAGGGAATGAGGACTTTGATATATTATATTACGTACACAGTGGCTCAGTGGCACAGCTGGTGTGGGTTCATTTAACAAATGAGGGAATGACTAATTTGTTTTTTCTTTACTTAAAACCAAAAATGCAATAAAAATATAATACATAATGTAGATAATGTATGTACAAAAACTGGAGACAACGTTGGAACGTATGTCATTTAGTTTCCTTGGGAAGTGTCAGAAAGATAGGATTTCTAAAAATTCCTGGAGGAAGAGACTAAGAATGGATTTTATATTAATTCATGTAAACGACGTTAATATGAAACTAACATAATTAATAATATTTGGTTTAATAAAAAACTTCGCATATATATAACACATATACTTGCATTCTTATAGTAAAAGCCCAAAAAGCTTCTTTGCCAAAAAGCGTAACAAGAGTGTCACTTTACGTAACATCGTTATTTATTATTTGTAGACGAAGTTTTCTTTGACAGATTAATGGGTATAAAATAATATGACTTTGGGACCTTTATCATATATTCCTCTAGTTTGAACAGTATTGGTTTCTTTACTTGCTTATATTTCTCGTACCATATAAAAATCTTTATTTATTTACTCTAAAATAGGCTAAAACTTGAGTCGACTTTATCTCTACATGGCCCTTAAAAGCATTTGCTTGATCTAAGTTAAATATTATTGGTTTAAAACTATTACATTATAAAATTCTATATAATAAAAAAAATTATATAAATAATAAAATAAAATAAATAAATATCATATTATTATAACTTCAGATATATATTATTTAGTATTATTATTTCATTACTTTTATAAAAAAATAAAAACAAAGAATTTGATGACGTCATAATTCATGAGAAAACAGATAATAACGGTGTAGCTCCGGTAACTTCCAAGTTTCTGTCTCTAAAGTAAAGCTCGATTTGATTTATGGCTAAAGGTTCTTTATAAAATATATCTTTAGAAATATAAATCTATAATATAGTATTTGTTATTTTTAAGAATATTTTAAAAATATATTGGAAAAATATTTTATCTCAGTTATCTCATCTAGTGTACTAACACTAAGTTCTCCATGTTCCCAAGTTTCGACATATTGTGTATTGATTAGTGAAACTCAACGCTATAATCATAAACCAGTGTAAAAGCTGAAAATAAATTACATATAATAATTCCTCAAATCGAAATAGAACGTGCAACCACCGCGTATACACTGTCCCACTGAACTACACGGTCTTTTCATAGATAGCGCACTATACAATAATACGTGAATGAACCCAGACATAATCCCCTAACGTGTAATTGAGCGTAAGTTGGCTTCGTATCCTGCGAAGTGGTCAGCCGTAACTATGGATTCATTTATATTATTGCTTGATATTAAATTTTATAATATGCTTTAGTAGCTAGTATTTTATTATTGACTGTAAAAAAATGATTTCAATTTTACCATACATTAACACTCTACATGTATTTATGTATTTTAACGTATTTTATGTATTTTAACATTCTACATGTATTTTAATTTCTGTAATTACAAAATGGAACCAGAGAAGAAAACTTAGTAGAGCTTATTATAAAAAAACATCTTTCTTTAACGTTTTCTAGAGGCCAGTCGTGATGTGAGACGTTCTGCAAAATCGTGGTTGTGGGTTCGATCCCCCCTCGAGGAAAGGAAATATTTATTTAAATTTATATTTTCATTTCTTCGCTCTGGTGTCGAGGCAAAGCGTGGCCACTCAAGCCACTCAACACGCACTGCCCCCAGAACTCAAGCCACTCAACACGCACTGCCCCCAGAATTCGGCGGAAAGTGGGGAACGGAATTTCTTAAACGAAGTTCCGCCTGCTTACCCTGATGTGTGCGGAATACAGCGTGAAGCTGATTTTTTTCATCTTTCTTCAACATAAGAAAGTTTTTTCTCAAAAAAAATAATAAAACAATCTAGTTCCAATACTGTAAGTGTAACAATATCAAAAATGTCGACTCGATTCGTACGTATATATAATTTGGAATAGTGTAGAATAGTGTTTGTATATCGTCTTCGGTGCGAATTTAGTTCTTCATTGCATTCATTTGCATAATGCATCTCTCTATATGAGTCAACTCTCGTAGAACAAAAAACTTCTTTTTAATTTTTACAACTGGAATCTCGAGTATTTTTAGACGATGTAAAGTTTCTAGAAATATGATTAATATGCTGTTTTTTATTTCATTGGTATTTTATTACGTTTTATTTAATATCTTTTTTTTCGTAGAGTTATTTTACGTTTAAAAATGATTAAATATTCATTAAATTGTACTCAACAACAAAAATAACTTGTAACTAACAAGTTCTAACAACAAAAATAAGTTGTAAAAAAAATTAACATATATCTCGTTACGAAAGTAGGGCTTACTTCAAACAACGTTCTTTGTATGAGTTTTCTTAACTATAAACGAAACATGGAGATATGTAAATGTAAAAATAAGCTATAATTAAGTATAAGACTTTAAATATTACGGAACGCAGTAGGTATTTGTTTGGTTTGTTTTTTTAATGAATAAGATATTTATTGCATACTAAAAATAAAATTTATAGCCAACGGGAAAATATGAAAAACCTACGACTAAGGTTAGTTTTATCATATATCAAATTTAAGCATTTTGCCTAATGGGAATCGAACTCATAACCATCGTGTATTCACAACAGCACTTCTTATACGTTATAATACCGTGTGTCGATAACAAGAACCTAGAAAAAAGAAATAGGAAAAAACTAGGTCATCCATGCATGTACATACGAGTGAGTGCCGGAGATGACGCGGATGCTGCGGATATTGAGA
This sequence comes from Heliconius cydno galanthus, assembly GCA_036379175.1. Classification (NCBI taxonomy): domain Eukaryota; kingdom Metazoa; phylum Arthropoda; class Insecta; order Lepidoptera; family Nymphalidae; genus Heliconius; species Heliconius cydno. Next base: position 30,325 of record JAKRZM010000252.1, read on the forward strand.
GGAAATCACGACGAGAGCCAACTGATTAGTATTTTAAATGGGAATATTTTTCTTTATTCTTCTATTTATATTAGGTATTATTAATTTAACTTTCATCTTGCCTAAGTTTGTTATATTGCATAATCAGTGGAGAACTCAACGCCATGTTTCGTCTTATAAGAGCAGGGGGATGATAATAATTTAAAAATAACAATTCCCGCGCGTGAAATCGCCATCCCACTGTGGCCATAATGGCTTCAATCTCAACTTGTATTTCACATTATGTCAAAGAATACCGAAAATATACTAACCAACAGGGAAATATAACAAAAAACCTTGAAAATATGTAATTTTTCTGATTATCTTTAACCTATGTGGCCTTCGATTCTATCATTTGAGGATGGAGAAACTTAAAGAAACTATATAATTTACTGTTATAATTTTTTATAAATGAAGAGAAACTATGGAGAAGATTATTATAAAATAAACACAATATGTATCTATATAAAATAGTTCTAAAAGCAAATCTGTATGTGTAGTAATTGTACAGATACATTGGTAAGATCTATTACTTTAGATAAAGCTCATTAAATTCAGTTACTAACTTAAGATATAGCTCCTACTATATAATATAAAATAAGAAATTTTCTTGATATAGTCAAGAAAGCTTTGAAAACGTAGAACAAATCATTAATAACTACCGTCGTTATTACTTACTGTTATACTACTTTTCTTTTCAAAATAATGAAAGTTTAAATGTTTTTTTCATTTTAAGGTTTCTAGTTTCGCTCAATCGAATCATGCAATATCTTTAATTAGGATCGTGAATGAAGTGTTTAAACACTATATATTCTCTGCGTAGCCAACTATATGCAATGAAAAGCAGAAAAATAAAAACAAAAAAGAACAAAACTATAAAAAATTAATAAAATAAACGTTTCCTCTCATAAAAGAGCACTAAATAATTCAGTGTTGCAACTCCGAAAGCTGAAAGTTCCCACATTTGTGACAAACATCCAAATAGACCGTGTGACGCTAATGTACGACGCGCGAGCTCGGGCTTCCCCTTCGCGAGGCTCATATGATGCACTTCGCTTTTGAAACGTGTAAATGTACTTGAACATTTTTTACATTTTTAAAGTGTTATTCTGCAACAAGCATAGAATATATATTTTTAAATTTTTACGAAAAATTTTTTTCGAAAAACTTATTTCCTCTAAATAAACGATAAAAGTTTATCGCTCTCGTGATACTAATAATGTTAATAAAAAAATAATTATACTCAATCTAGTGAGGCCTAAAGAAACAAAAAATAAAATAAAAATATTTCCATGATCAAGAGCTTTTAGAAAAAGCTCCAATTGGTTAATGTTTTTTCGTGAACAAGAAAAGTCGAAGAGGAAATTAATGACTTGCAAGATTCAAGTATAGCGAAACTTACAGGAAATTGTGTTACAGAATTGAACTTATCTAATACAAGCGAAGTCTAAAGCAATCTATACTTATAATTAAAAATATATACAATAAGAAAAAAAATCATCATCATTATTATTTCAACTAATGACTTTCTATATACGAGTAAATAAGTGTTTTTAAGTATTTATAGTTGACACAAAACTGTAAATTTAAGTTTCCTTTAGTTTTACGATTATTTCTTGTGTTTTACAAAGAAATATAGAGAAATATAGTGTTAGAACACTCAGTTCTCCATAATCCGTTTATTTTATTACTTCTATAACTACATCCACTGATCATCGATCATCACATGTAAATCAGAGAAAAGCTCTGAAAAATGTTAAAAAAAACTGTGCCATACTAGTGTAAACATTACTGTAGGTTTCGTTGGAACTTCTTTCCACGTGCAACTGTGGAATGGCCTAAATGCGGCAGTGTTTCCAGGTCGATATGACATGAGTACTTTCAGCGCGTCTATCTCCACCTTAAAGACCAGCAACGCACCTGTAGCTTTTTTGGTGTTACACGGAGTAATGGGCGGCGGTGATCACTTACCATCAGGTGATTTGAAAGCTCGTTGCCTGGTCTTTTCACAAAAAAAAAAATATTAAGAAGATAAATAATAAAAATATAAAAGTTGTATAATTAAAATATTTATAAACATATAGCTAAGCTCCCCGGCACGTTCATTTCCCTGCAATATCCGTCGCATCCGCTTAATATCGCCGCTATGCACACTTATTTATACTTTTATGTGAAGTATGAAATGCTAAGATACCTTTTTATTTCTTTAAATGCTATTATTCGAGTAGTATTAATTAATTTACTAAAAAAATATTAATTAATATCTATTTATTAATTTAATATTTATATAAATTAAAATAAACTCGAGACAAGAGCCTTTCATTTCATCCTAAACTTACATAACTAGCAATTTTATTTTAACTCTTACAAATTACTTTTTTTAACTTCAACAAGCAACTTTGATACTATTGTAATATGCAATACGTGTCAGGTTGACATGTATTTAAAACCCGATCACGTAGAATAAACGGGCTTCGTTGTGTACACTCATAAATCTACCGATGGCCGCCATACGTTTGCTGATAGCCGCACTGTCCTTCGCTACACTCACCTAACGCAAGGTTTAAGTGCATTTCCTATGCACTCAATTTATTGTAAGCCTGGACTAAAAATATAAAACGAAAAAAGAAATTAAATTGAAAAATAATTATGTTAAGGCAATATAGTTGGTTATCTTCTGAGTATATAAACAAAGGATGTAGGTTCTATTCCCACTCGAAGGAATAAATTATTATTGTCATTCATTTAGTAAGGCAAATGCCTGCGTTACGACGGCTTCAATATATTTCCAATATATTATCGAAAATAAAATAAATCCTTCTGTTTGATTTGTCAAGTTTCAATTTCAGAATTCTTATAAGGGTTTTAGTAATTTTGTGAGTTTTATTTCTTTATATAGAAGTAAGAGCTTTTTGTTCGGTCCCATCTATTATTTAATTTACTTTAACAAAAGCGTTTTCGGTTGCGTGGGTATATTGTAGGTAGGGCTCACGAAAGTTATTGATAAATATTATTTTATTTATTTGCTAAACGTTAGAAGAATAAACAGAAAAGCAAAAATATTAATATATGTATTCAGGTGAAGCAGGAAACGAATAGCAAGGTAATGCCAACAATGGTTGGTAGTTTAAATACTCCTATATATTTTTATATATTACAATATTTTCATTTTCTTAGTCTAGTTACATATATTTAATTGGGTTTCTAAAAGAGGCAAAGTATAAGTTAATGCCACTAAACATGACCTAAGGTTATTTTCATACAATTTCAATTAATATAAGCCCAAAAAAGCTTCATTTCTATTTAACCACAAAAATAACCATCAAAAATGTAAGTTAAATTAAATGTACTAAACCAAATGTGAGAACAATGCTTACTCTTTCAGATTTCTTGAACCAGCCATTTGAATTTAACTTAGAAACGGCTCAAATCCGTAGAAAAATTTCCTGCATTCCAAATAGGTTCGTAGAATTCAATAGAAAATTTGCAGAATTAGTTCGGAAATTTAAGCTTTTTTGCTGATTTTAAGTTTAACTATAATTTGGCAAGCTTCTGGTGTAATTTGAGTGGGTTAAATTAACACGGTTTGTATGCAATTATAGATCCAGTCATGAGTAAAAGTATAGTCGTGTTGTAAATAGTAAAAGATAATGCCTTGGAAAAAATATTTAAGGTGAAAAGCGAAAATCTCCGTTTGTACACCTCCGTTTGTATTTTTTTCTACTTAACAGACATAATATAGTGTTGGGACACTCAGTTTTCGCTTTGGAATTTGGGATATTGAGTGGCATGACTCAACGATATACCAGGACGTGGAATTGAGCAATTGGGCAGTTATTTTCCTGGGAACTACGTGGAGATTAGGCTCACAGCCATTATTGTGTTTACCTAGAGTCATTAGTAGTTTTTCTTTGTTAATAGAATTTCGGAAAAATGGGGCATTTACCCCTAATCTAATCCCTACACATTTCATTCATAAAAGTTAACTGAAATATAGCTTCTTTCGTGTTTTGAAAGAAAATAATTGAATCTTTCAAGTACCATGACGTCCGCTGGGATCTTTGTTAGTTTGTGCTATAAAAGGGACAAAAGCTAGAAATACTCAAAGCTTAGTTTAACTCTTAGATCTGTTAACTACTTAGACATTATGAGACGATGACGATCGAATCTTAATATTAAAAGCTTTTTTATATACAAAACAAAAATCTAGGTATTATATTTGGTTAGATATTATGAAGCTAGCGACATTTATTTTATTATATTTAACAAGAAATAAAGATCTCAATATCCGTAGCGCCGCTACAACGCCACGGTCACGTGTCGAACTTTGGTGATTAATTATGAACAAATTACATTTCTAAACCAAAACTTATTATTGCAGATTAATAATATTACATCTTTATAGAACTATTCTAATATGGTTTGTATGAGAGTTTTATTTGTATTTGATAATTTTTTATGTATTTGAGTAAGCTACAAATAAAATACGGCGTTGAGTTCTGCCATTCAACATGTAATGCCTTTAGAAATCGGCAGAAAGAAGTGTTCCCTCTGCCTACCCTGCTGTGTGCGGGATACAGTGCAAAGCTGATTCTAATGAGAGGATAAATGGGTTCTTCCTTTTCAATGGACAGAGAGAAACTGGGATTGTTCGTCGATATATCTCCGTCTCTAATAGAGATACGTGAATACCTATAAGTCGAATGAAAACTTCAATTTGTATGGAAAATATACATATTGTTCATGTATTATATTGATTTCACGCCATTATAAATTATTTTTAATCAAATCATATATTTTTTATTTTCCTGCTCTGCGGGAGACGGAACGGGTAGCAGAAGTTTTTTAATGGGAATAGAGTGTCTTAATAGGTTCCCAGGTTCCCTTTGCCTATTCTGCTATGTGAAGTATTCGACGTGAAACTAAATAAATAATAAATATACTTAATAAACTACGGAGTTACCTAGTTTTGCATAAACATTTTGATAAAAAAAAGCATTGGGATATAAAACTTATCTGAGCAACGACCGCCGCTACGTGACAAACTATGAAAAAAAAAAAGGAAAATATAAACTTTATATAAGCTTTATGTACTTTGTGATATCTACTTTGTATTATTAAGGAAAAAAAATATTTCAAAACAAAGGATAAGCCCAGGCTTAATGGCTTATTTTTTTTAGCTTTGAAATGGACTATAGATCTGGATATTTAATATTAATTTAATATTGGCTACCGTCTTATTTTTTTCTTGTTTTCAGGCCAAGCTTCACAATAATAAAATAATTAAAAGTGCGTTTAAATTTGATTGTTAGATTTCTTAACATAATTACTAAGTTACGACTCGACCTAATAAAAGCATGTTAATAATTATATAGGAACGAAAATTGCAAACGTCGAGACAATTTCTACATTGTTCTCAGTGAAAATCTAGGGCATTGCGCGAGGCAACTTAGGAATCACTCGCGTCATAAATAGGCCAATGCTATAGGCGTTCCCGTGATCTATTTACACAAGGAGTACTGTACTGAATATCTAAAAGTAATGTTCTTGTCTATATAAAGAATGAGGAGGAGAACCAAGGTTACCGACATAGCCCAAAGAATTGGTAAGCTGAAGTGGCATTGGGCGGGGCATATCTGTCGTAGAGCCGACGGCCGCTAGGGCAGACGTGTCTTAGAGTGGAGACCCCATACAAAACGACCGGTGGGACGACCCCCTGCCAGATGGGCCGACGACATAAAGAGGTTGGCGGGAAGCGGATGGGTCTGAAAAGCTGAGGATCTGGAGGAGGATCTGGAGGATGTGGTGGCGAGAATTGGGGAAGGCCTATGTCCAATAGTGGACAAAAGATGGCTGTTGATGATGATGATGATATAAAGAATTTTATGAAAATAATTAAACTATCTTCTGACTGTAGATTCGACCCACCACCGTAACGTTACTAGATTCCTTTTATTAAATAAATATTCAAGTAAAAACATTAAGGAAAGGATCTCTCATCAATCCCGCAATCTAACAGATACTACCGAACAATAGAACTCTATCAAAATCACAAGAGCCCTTCGACGAAATCACTTGAGTTTATTGGAGAAATATATAAGACCGTACAGCGACGTAGCGTAGCGAAGGTTACTATATTTTTCTAGCTTACTTTTCCTATGCTTTATACATCCATTGAGTTTGTCAAAACAATTCACTCAATTCACACTTAATTTCTCTAAAAGTGAGAAAATCTAAACACTAGGTTTTGCTATGCCTGCGATATAGGAGATACACAGTATTGCTATTATATATTAACTTGCCCCCCATATACCATTTTCCCCCATATGACATTTTTGGTATAAGATATTATTTTTATAATAAAATCTTCAATAGAAATCTGAAATATTGGAAAAATCTAATTATGTTATTTTATAGTAAAATATATAATTGTTTATGAGTGTCCACTCAATTTCAACATAACAATGCTCGACAAAATGACAACACAATGGCCATTTCATATAGAACTATTATCTACCTCAAAAGGAGAGCAAATTTGCCACGTGCTCGAATTTACGATATATAATAGCCGTTTATTCTGCACTTACAGTATTTAGATATATTTTTTATTATTATTTCTAAATTTAGTATATTGATAATAGTCTTTTCGAAGTCAATTCTATTGGAATGTCCAAGGAGGATGTGTATTTGTACACGAGAAGGTTATGGGTTCGACATTTACCCTTCTGCATATATAAAAGATACGCAAGACAATGTTTTCAATACAAAATAATAACACACTAACTATAAAAACAGAAATTCCTAAAAGGTAAATATGACTGGTCCGAATCTGATGGGAATTTGGAAGCTAAACCGAATGTTTTAAAATATATTCTGGGTATTTCACAAAGAACAATTGGAAACCCATACCCATAAATAGGGGAATAGTGCCATATTCACACCTACCAACCATCAAAGCAAGTTTCAGGGAAACAATATGTGAATAATTAATAGTGACGAACCCACTATAAATACAGTGGGCTCTTCATCAATCGCTACTGGATACATGGACGGCGACGGACAATGAAGCCTCGAGTGCTCTCTCGCCCTGTGGACAAGCCACTTGACGATATTGGACCTATAGATAGATATAGATATCATATAAGGTTTGTTTTCTTTTTAAATTTAACAATTAATATAATTTTTAAAACATAAAATAATGATATGTCGTTATGTCTTTTTGTTTAAAACTTATTTATATATACTATAATAAATTAATTAATTTGTGAAAGAAGCGCGGCGTTAAGTTCCACCACTTAAAGCAACGTAAAAAATAGTATAATATAAATAACACCTAAATCAAAGTCCTAGCGATATAATACGAATTGTGACATTTCCCGGTGTCGTATTGACCACCTTTATCACATTCAGAGGAATCGCGGCGTTATCAAACATTCCGCCGTATTATATAATTTTCTTCAATAAAGCATGTCTCCAAGTTCCGTGAGGAAACTGATGATAAGAACATAATAATGCAATAGAAAAAAATACTCGTTACTAAAAAATATTTAATTTTGTTAGATATTTACGATTTCATTCTTCATAGGCAGACTGAAACTAGAGTTAAGTCACTCCGTTCCCTACACACCGTCCCACTTTCACAATATTGCGTGTTAAGTGGCGGAATTCAACTCGCGAGTTCAAGTCCAGCTATAATAATAAAAAATTGTAAGCAATGTGTATTTTAGTATTCTTCTTGAAACTTTGTAGATATCTAATGAAAAATGTAAATAGCTAGTTATTTAAATTTAAAATTTTCTATGCCTTACGTCGAATAAATGAAGTTTTTAAAACAAATTCACGTCTCACCGCTTGTCACTTTGTCCATTTTATCTAAAACGAAACTAAAAAATAATTTTATCCGAATCACCGGTTCGCGTGCATCGCTGACCATAGCCCGCGCTCTATATTGTATTCTAATACCAATGAAATGCTTCAGGTGTTTTGTTTGAACAATTTATCAACTATTGTTATTTAAAACGGACACTATTATGGAGCACTCTGATTGTAAGCGCGACGGCAGTGGGTTCGATTCTCATTTAGGGGGAAATAATAATTCTTGCTCTGGTACCAAGGTATGAAGATTGGAGCGGAAAGAAAAGAATTTTACTATATGATGAACATAGCGTAAAGATAAAAGAATTGGCACAGTGGTTTAGTTGGTTTACTACATACACGATTATTATGTGGTCGGCACTCACTCAGGGCAACGACTATTATAGTTTTTAGAGAGAACTCAGTGACTAGACACTCCATTTTCTATTTGCTTTAGTATTCTTAAAAGTACGTATTATTTTCGAAACTCAATGTGACGGAAAGAAATTAAAATAAGTTAACCCCCCTAGTGGTATGTGATGATAGTGGTGAATCCACAACCGTTATGCTTACAGTCAAATGTTTTCCCACTGAGCCATGACGGCCTTTTCGCCCAATAATGGAGGATATAAGAGAAGGTAACATAAAAGTGATCGAAAACTTTAAAGCTTTTACGTGTTTTATATGACTACTAGTTCGTACATTTTTGGCTCGATTGTAAAAGCGGACGAGATTAAGTGAGTCAAAAGGCTTAAACTAACACGGACTGAAAAAGATTTTTTGAAAGTGTTTTTTATTATTTATATATGACATTTTTAAACACTGTAAAATTTCAATCGTGTTATTTTAATTTTTAGTTTAAATATTATTTTATTGTACACAAATTACCTATAACAGATTCACCCAACCAGAACCAAGGAAGGCCACTGCTCCACGGTGCTCTCGGAATGCAATAGAGTAAAGTACTATTAATAAACAAGTAGCTAAATTTGAATCTATATTCCTTAGGATAATGTAATCCATGTCTTTAGATATTTATTTATAGTAAGGAATCTTCACATTTTTCCCGCATAGCCGTGAGATCTCAATGTCAAGATACCCTTCTTTTCACTTTCTGCTCTAGGTTTGTAAACTATTGCTTGTTTATCGGCGGAATTCAATGCTGCTATGTATTTTACCAAGAAGACCTTGGTAAAAAGCTTATACGTTCAAATTAATTTGCCAAAATAATGAAATTGTAAAAAATTTCGTTGTTCAAACCTTTTGAACAGCGCAAATTCTTCCACGATTTTTGCACAGCTTCGTTGTTCAAAGGTTGGTATTTATTAGAATATCTGAATATTAAAGGAAACTACTTTTGAGGAGAAAAGAATAAAAATAATAAAAATTCAAGCTCTTACAAATAGGAAACCTAATTACTTTGTATATTAACTATAATTTTTTATTAGGAAAATTAGAGAACTGTTTTTTTATTTAAAAAGAAATATTCCACTATCAAATAAATACAAAAGCTAGCATTGTAGTTAGTACAATGCGAATGAAACACTATTGTGTCTCCGGCAGTCAACAGCGACCTCTCAAAGACGGTAGGAAGAGAGTTCACTAAAGGGTTCTTGTGAAAGGATATTTTCTTATTAAAAAAAAGTAAATCTGTTCCTTCTTGAGTAAGCCACAAAAGAATCATATTAACGTTTTCATTTTTGTTATTTTATAGATAAAAAGCAAAGCAGCTTCACGCTTTTACCCATATGTCAGGGTAGACAAATCTTAGCACTCCGTTCTTAACTTTTCGCCCAATTTACGAGATATTTTTATGTCGATTGAACTCAGCGCTGCATTTTATCTACCAGAGCGGGAGGAAAATATTAGTACAAAGAAACATTATTAATTTAAGCAACGGGGCCGATTTTATGGGACTTGAAAGAATTGAAAGATAAGCAACTAATAGAGTACTTTATATCTCGGAATTCCTGAGATATCGGGAAGAAATTACTTATTATCTTTTTAAAATTAGGAAGACAAAGAGCGGCGTTGATTTTCAAAACTCTACACCCAATATCTTGAGGACATATACATACATAGCGGAGAACAGAGTATCTTGACACTAGGTCTACACGCGGTATAAAACGAGATGTTAAAGTAAAAAAATACTTTATATCAATAGTTTAATTAGTGACACAAGTCAGAGTGGTCGGACATATTCAGCGCTATTGGTCGCACTCGCCGGTACATTTGCGGTCGATCACGTTGAAACGATTTACCGCAGCACAGATAACCTATTTAAAATTTATCTATGTACGTGTCTATCGTATCTAAAATATATTTTAAACTAGCGACCCTCTTGCGGCTTCGCCCGCTTTAACTACTGGATTATTCATGTAATGTATGTTTGCAAAGCACTTAAGATAATGTGAAAATTAATTAAACCCTTATGCAACCCGCATTTTTGTAGTTTCAATAAGGATTTTCCAATTGTTTTACACAGGAAGGATTTTTTAGGATGTACCGTAATTTTAAATCTGTGCTACTAATCTTTTCAAGTACTTATTAAAATATATTTAAATGACTATTTTTAGATAGTTAAATGACTATTTTTAAACGGAACAAATTATAAACAAAAACCTACCTACTAATAACTACTACAAAAAATGTGAAACCAAATATATCGCGCTGAAATAATACATTCAACTCCAATTATCCAATACGTGCAAACGCTTCTAACTAAATCTTCGTTGCTATAGGGGCAGGCGGGTTTTTTTTCAAGCTTGTGGTTGTTAAAGTACTTATTAAAATGAAAAACAGTAAAAGACAGTTTTGGTCTACATTAAATGGCCAACGTAACTAATGTACTTATTTATATGCTGAGAGTAAGGGATAAGTGAAACTTGAGTAACATACAGCTGATGTGTCAATAGCGGGATGTGTCAACAATTAAATGCGTTTTTCTGTAAAACTATTCGCAATTTCGAAATATTGTAAAAAGCTAATTCTATCTTCGTTTAACGTACAAAATTAATAAAGTATTTTAAAGGATAAGGATTAATACCATGATGGAAAAATATCCCTCACAATAAAAAATATATTGAAATTATTATTTTTAGACAGAAAAATGATCACTACACGTTATTCTTAAAAGATACGAATATGCTCTCGCGGACTTTTTTGTAGATCTTATTAAGAGGAACAATACTCCAGTACATTTTTTTCATGTAGTACTTACCATTAGAGCAGCGCATGCGCGAAAGTGTCTCAACGGGTAGGACTTTATACACATTTATCGTATTTATGTTAATTTACATAAGAATGTACAAATAATAAACTATATATAAACCTTCTACGAAAAACACTCGACTTAATGGTGAAGACCGCATCAAAATCCGTTGGGTGGTTTAGAAGAAGAAGAGTTAGAAACAACAGACAGACACGAAAAGCGACTTTGTTTTATAAGATATAGGATAATATTGAAGGTTTTATCGTTATTTTTATTTTTATCTATATATATAAAAGGATTTGTCCTCACTGACTGAGGTAAGACGCACGCACAACCGTAACCACTGTGCGTAGAAACGTGAAATTTGGACAGATGTTTACTTTCGTAATCTGGACATCCACTAAGAAGGGATTTTGAAAAATTGTAACCCTAAAGGGTTAAAATAGGGGCTCAAAGTTTGTATGGAAAAAAATTAAAATCGGCACCGATTCTTATAAAATTTGAAATTTAGATTTTTAAATGTATTTAATTGAACACATGTTTCATAGTTTTCTAGAATTCTTCCCCTAAGGGTGCAAATAAGGGGTTGAAAGTTTGTATGGAAAAATCTTTAAATCGTCACCGATTTTTATAAAATTTGAAATTTAGACTCAAAAACTCTTAAAACGAATACATATTTCATGGGTTATTAGAATTCACCCCTAAATACGCAAGCGAAGCTGCGCGCGTCCGCTAGTTTAAAATATAAAGTATCTACACGCCTTCTTGAGAAAAAAGATCTTGTCAGACGAATAAAAATAGTCTTATAATGGTTCCGTATTTTTTCCTTTTGATATACAAATTTTAACTATCTACAGAATTAAAGTGGAATAAGAAATGTTGGAAAACGTAACGAAGTCACCGGACTCAAGGGATCGCGACGATTCCCTCCCTGTACAAATAAAAAAAAATATAAAAAAACAACACTACTGTATCAGCGATTCGTGATTGTGACATTTATTATGTTCTCGGAAAATTCTTTGAATGAAATTTTTATTGATGAATATGAAATAAGGTGGCGCTGAACGGTTTTTGGCTGTCATACTATTATCGAGGGTTCAATTTCCATTTGTGGGAATGGTTGTAATATATTTTTTTATCTTGTGCGTTTGCACAGTCCCTTAAATGCGGGCGATGAGATAAATTATTTTTTTATTAATCATACAGATTTAATTAAGCTAATAGCCTAGATATAGTTATGCTGAAAGCGCCTATTACACAGCTTATATGGACACAATCAGTTTTGTGCCCAAATGTGTAAATGCGAGATTTCCATAGAATTTAAGTGAATTTGAATATATAATGATTAGTGACTGAGATTAGTCGGTAATTACACACGTTACATCGAATAATGATGAATATTCGCGAGTTGACTGTACTCGCACATGTTAACGAGGGTTTATGTTATGCAGTGCTTGTTTACATCACTATTATATATTATGTTAATTATCTACTGTTATATGATAGTTTATCAGCTTTTTGCATATAGCAGGATAGGAAGGTAGAAGAAGCCATTCATGGCGCAGGCCAGGCATGGCTCAAGTGTGTGACTGTAAACACGATTGATTATTGGTTCAATTCCTACTCGAGGAAATGAAATATTTATTTAAATGTATATTTCCATTTCTTCACTCTGGTGCCGGGGCAAAACGCAGCGTTGAGTTCCGCCACTCATCACGCAATCCAGAATTTGGTGGTAAATGGGGAACGGAGTGTCTTAACATTAGGTTCACTTATTTTTTGGCTTATCACTGTATCTCGCGTATTGGAGAAAAGTATCTCAACAGTACATTCTCCGCTCATGTTTGTACCACCGGCAAAATAAAAATTATTCATTCGCTTGAGTGAAAATTGAACCTACAACCTCATCTACAGTCAAAAACTCTTCCATTGCGCTGTTGCTACATTAATGATATAAAAATATTACTTTATGTTTATTCAATTATACTGAAACTGAGCAAATTATTAACACAAAATACACAAACTAAGTACATTATTAAATAAATTTCATGAAAAATCATATTTGGTAAAAGCGCGGTGAATTTAATTTAAATATTATGAGCGTATTTAGCGATTTAAGTTAAAAGATTTATTTTCAGTGTTATTTACGGTTAAATTATTATTTGTAGTTCGAATATGTACGTACTGCTAAAGTACTGGCGTTTTATTGAAATAGGTCACGGGGAAATTAAATTTGGATATTTTGCTGTATATTTTAGTTAATTATAGTTAAGTTAAATTTTATATTAATATAGCAGGGTAAGCCGAGGGAAAAAGTGTTAAACACTCCATTTCCCCCACTCTTCAATTTTCGAGATATTTTAATAGTAATTTTAATTTATATTTGGAGGTCATTGTGGGGCAGTGCCACAGTCTCATAACGTTACATAAGTGAGCGGAGAGTAAAAGGAGAAAACTTAGCGTCAAGACACTTTCCGCCCAGTTTGAAAATACTACAAATAGTTTTATTTAGTAACTGCGGGCAGATAGTCAAAATCACAACACGCATCAATCCTGAGTCAAAAAGTTAAACCATTTTTTCGAACCACCCGGTGTCACAGACATACATGTCACCAATGGGGGGGTTAAATGCGTCGTCTTTACAAAGCAATGAGAGGCTGATCGAGTTGCGAGCTTAGTTTATATCTAGTTTGTACTGGAGGTGGAGGTCCCAATCCGGATGCAGCGCTAACTTGTTAGTTCTGACCGCCGCCGCTACTTTAAACTCAATCGAGTTAAACTTCCAAATGCTTAATTAAACTCAGGCTTTGGTGGAACTGTAATGAAAATTATTATGATTATATGAGATGTGATATTACTGAAGAAATAGTTTTATTTTCTTGCAAATAGTCATATGGAAGGAAGTAACTAACGTTAACTAATTATTTTATTTTTATTCCACTGGAGGAATATTCATTATGTCATTCTTCGCTCTGGTAACGAGGCAAGTCGTGGTGTTGAGTACCGCTCTGCTAATTTACCTTTAAATTTATAGTTTTGCCAGTGTTTTTTCGACTACCACAAAGAAACTATTCTCTAAGGACAAGAATCTTAACTTGAGCTTCCTCATCGTGAGAAACTTCGACAAGAATTGCGACGAAATAGTTTACAGAAGTTAAGAGAACTGACAAGGGTGAAGGATTTGAATTATACTTGCTGTAGTAAGTTTACGACGACGGCGGCAAGTTTTACTTTCAATTAGAATGAACTTAAGTAGATTTTATTGAAGTGTTGAGTCGTGTTTCAGTCATTTTGCCAAAATGGAGAAAGGAATATTAAGAGTGACTAATTTGTACTGTACGTATTTAGATTAAACTTCACAGTAATATAGCTTATACATCAAAATAATACATAGGCTACAGTTTATGTAAAATATTATAAATTTTGGTATAAGGATCAGTTAAAGCGGGCGAAGCCGCAACTGGGTCGCTAGTATACCTATATATGTATGTATAAGTTAAAAATTATAAGCAAAAAAACATTTTTAGAAAAAGCTTTTATTTAAACGCTTTAAAAAGGAGAAAATAAAATTTGTCTTTTAAATTTTAACTATCAACTCATAACCTCATTGTACACAATTTATATGATCATAAAAGCTTGTCGCGCGATTTACTTGTGTAACTAAACTAGTGCTAATTTAATTATGTAAAATCTGCTAAGTTT
>JAKRZM010000252.1:47149-70671 GCA_036379175.1 Heliconius cydno galanthus
ATCGTGCATTGTCATCCAAAGTAAACGTGTATACAAAATTTCAGCTCAATCGTTTGACGATATCTACTTCAAAATTGAGCTCTAAGATTTCACCCGAACCCACATACATACATTGCAAGTTAAATAAAAGCTTTTAATAATAAAATATTTGTAATACCATTAGCTTCTGTATCGTGTTCCGTAACTTTCCAAACTTTAACCTTAATGGACTTTATAAAAGTGTATTTATGTTTATAAGCCAAAATTATTTTAATATTTTCATTTGAATTAATAACATTAATGTAGTGGTTACGAAAAAGCAAAGTAGGCAGAGGGTAATTTTTCATAAAACCTAGTATCCATAACTATAAAAAAAATCAATTAAAGTGAATCCTTCAGAAGATAAAGCGTCACCTCGTTGAAGCCGCAGCTATCAGCTCGGTGTCATTTATCACACCCCCGCAGGTACTCGTTAGGTCATTGAGACGGCGACTAATTGCCTGTAATCGACTAAGCTCCAATAGCTCAAGGAGTTTGAATAGTTCCCACTTCACTAAGACTGAAGGTGAAAGAAATTTTTAATTGTATAGCATTCTTAGAATGAAAGTAATGTAAATATATGTAACATCTAAACATTGGGGCCCTCATGGAGTATAGCGCCGTCTGACTGTTTGATTTCTAGTCGCTGAAATGGATATTTAAATAGAATTTCTCTACTCCCCTCCAGGAGACGAAGCGTGGCGTTGAGATCCACTACTCCACACGCAATGTCTAGAAAATTGGGGAGAAAGTGGGGAGCGGAATGTCTCAATCTACCTTGCTATCTGGGAAAAAATGTTAGGCTGCTTATGACCATATGATCATGAGATTACTAATAACATTTTTTGTATTAGACTTGGTAGAGGGTTGAAAACATGCATGCATTTCTACTTCATCAGACAATTAATGATACTTCTACAATATCCACTTGCCAGGTCATTGAGACGGCGACTAGTTCTCTAGAATGCACTCATCTCTATTAGTTTGAAGTGTCTCAATAGTGCTCGCCTCTCACTGGCGTTCAATAGCGAGGTAAAGGTCTCGAAGCTAGAACGGTAAGAGTGGTCATGTTTTGTCTTAATATCAGAGCGAAGTAATGAAAACGATGTATTCCCTTGAGTCGTAATTGAACACCACAACCGTCGCGTTCACAATCAGTATAATGTGCTGCTGCACCACTAGGACCTAAAATGTGTTTTACTTTACTTATCATCAGCATCAGGATGTAACTCAACGGGGGTGCATCATTAGTATCTCATATCCCAACATAATGTAGCTGCTCCTGCACGTCGCGGCAGATGTCGTCCGCAAGCACCGTAATCGCTTGTACTTTAGCTCACTCAATATTATGCTAATATAGCTGAATGTTGGCTCTGATCAACTACCAACTATTTCATATATTAAATGAGTTATTCGATTAAATAAATGAAGGTAGTTGAGTTTGACGTTAGTTGACACTGGATTATGTGCATATAGCAGGATAGGCAGAAGGCAGGGAGGATCCGTTTCCCGTGGTCCTTTCGAGTTTTCAAGACATGTGTGTTGAGTGGCGAAACTCAACGATGCACATTGTCTTGTCATCAGCGCAAAGAAATGAAAAAAATCATTCCCCCAAATGGGACTCGAACCCCCAACCGTCGAGTTTACAGCCTATATTTTTTTTCCCTGCAGCTTTTTTGTTTGCTTGTAGGAAAAATTTACACATTACATGTATAGAAATATGTGACGAGCCCCTTTTTACGGTTTCAGGTGTAGTCTTTGTTACCAATCTTTTATACACGATTGATGGGGACGTTCTCGATGATATATTAGAATATCGATACTCGGTTTATGACTGCAATATTTTCAACGTTATTGTGATGTTTGTCCTTTTCGAGCTTTTTGGTGTTGCAGTAGCAGACAACCACTGTGAGGAAAAAAAATGACTAAGCCATGATATGCAGTTGTATAGTTAAAAAAAATCTAATACATTTCAGTCTTATACATTAATAAAATTCCAGTATCATAGCTACCAATAATGAAAATATAATTACAGCTATTTAATTTTATCCCGCCGTGCTAACAAGCCACTGACTTACGTGATTATACAACACATCACGTTGAAACACGCTGTGGTGGGTTCGTGGCTCCTTATCGGACGGTCGCGTTGGGCTGGCAACAGGCCAGCTGTGCTCTTTATTTGGTTAATTATTGAAATACTGACACAACAATTGTATTATTTGTAGTGAAGAATTGTCTGATTGTTAGCGCGATGACTTCTGGTTCGATTCCCATTCGGGGGAATGGATTATTTTTATTTTGCCGCCTGCTGTAGCTCTGGCAATAAGATCTGCCATCATCCTCGAAATGGACGAGTGGAGCGGATGATAAAGTAGAGAACGTAGTGTCTTACCACTAAATAATTTCAATCTGTCCTCGTGTACAGGAAAATACATGAAGTTGTTTTCTTCCCAAACAATAGTTTACATAATATCAGTATTATCATTTCGAAAAGCATTTATGCTGTAAAGTACCGATGGGAAACTCAACAGTTGCTCGTATAAAATATAATTTTATAATATGCTGTAATGTTTAAAGAGCTCTCCTTTGAGATTTTCAACAGCTTTCAATTTCATATATTAATATTAATATAATCTCTGGAGATCGAGTTATTGAAATACAATTATTGGAAACGTAATGTTTAATGTAAATTTCATGAGATATTTTTATGAAAATGTCTTTAAACGTTTAATTTTATGTTATTTATAATTGTTAAAATTATGATGGTTGCGGGTGTGATCTACTACTTGTGGGGATGATAAATGTATGTATATTAATTTATCCACTCTGCCAAGAAGAAGGGGGGGCGCTTCTTTCTGTTATTCTTCACGTAATATCTTGAAATTTGACGAAAGATAGAGAAAGGAATGTCTTGAAACTAAGTTCTCCTTGTTGTAACGTTTTTAAATCATTCTGCTCTATCATTGGATCATCAGAATGTATTTTTTTAACTCTAAAATACTACAATTAAGACAAGATAACGTAAAAAGAAATGTTCACTCATCTACTTTATATTAAAAAAAACATATTTTAATAAATATAACGCTAATAAATATGTATAAAATAAACTAAATTAAGTTTTTATATGTATAAATTACATATTTTTTTCAGAATCTAAACGCATTTAGGCTTTCAGCGAAGGCCACCTCTTCATTAGGCTCCTACTCGCCCTAGACGTTTTTAATTTCAGTGCAGTGTAACTAAACGAGGCCTGCACTCTCGCCTGCATTACGTCTAATAGAGACTTGATGAGCGCACACGTACGATCGCTTTTTGGTACTAGCTTTATAAGGTTATTTAGGTTATGGTATCAAATCCGTTTATAGCAAAATTTTGAAGTAATAGATCAATGTAAGATATTTTTATATTCATTAAACTAGTAATTTTAAATGGATATTACTTGAATTTGAGGCCAGTCGTGGTGCAGGGGCACAAAGTGTGACGGTGAACGCGACTGATTGTGGGTTCTATACCCACTTGAGGAAACTTTAATTTCTTCGCTCTGGTGTCGAGGCAAGCACGGCGTTAAGTTCCGCCACTCAACACGCAATGCCTCCGAAATTCGGCCGAATGTAGGGAACGGAGTTTTCGTCATAAATGTTTTGCTTTTAGTCAATAAGTCCTAAATGGTTGTAACCTTGCAATAAAGCAGCTAGTTATGTAGACTGCAACTCTTAACGTAAATTGTTATCTCGATATCTATTAAATATATCTTTATGAAACCATTATAGATCCTTTATTACATTTATATATCTAATCTATACTAATATAATAAAGCGGAAGAGTTTGTTTGTTTGTTTGAACGCTAAGATCTCTGGATCTACTGGATCGATTTACATTGTTTTTGTTTTGTATGAAAGCTGCATTCTTCAGAAGTGCTATAGGCTATATAATATTATATTACACATATATACTAATAAATTAAAATACTTTCTAATTTGACATGCAATTTATTCTGCCATGTTAATAACAACCGTCGTCGCTACGCGACCGCGTTCGTTACCGCGTCATTTTGATATTTATCCTTATGAAAATAAATATAATAGTCACTTTTAGCATTTTATCTAGATTGAAATTATATTTCTCTAGAAATTATATTCTTATATTTCAAGCAGGCGTAGCCGCGTCCGGGTCCGCTAGTATAATATAATATTTTACAAATGACATACAATTAAACTAAAGCAGAGTATTATCTGCACGTCTCATTAGCGGCGTACATCCAGTGTTAACGGATCAGGGATATTGATTAGAGTAGCTCAGGTGCTGGCGTTACACAATTAATGGGGAACGTATTATGTCGGGAACATCTTGGTAACCAATTGAGTGTTAGATACCGTTGGTGTAATGAGATCTACATAATTGGTGCAAGTGATTGAGGTTGTATATGCCAACATATCATCTATTAAATATTTTCATCATGTCATATAATGAATAAATACACTTTAAAAAAAATATTAAAATATATTTTATACACTACTAACCTTAATTATCAAAACTACTAAAAGCTTAGGAAGCTCAAATCAAAAATGCTGAAACATCAACTAATTAAGAAGCAAGGTGAGCTTTCTTAGTTAAATATATGTAGTTGATTCAACATTTAGTTCTAAGTAAGATTTAATTAAGCCTCCATTCACACAACACTCCCGAGCGCAAGTACTCATGGACGCGGTAATTACCCGCAATCGATTGCCTTCTATTAAGCAAATATGTACTATTGAAATGTAATTGTTATACTCGAATTTCTGTAGGGAAGTAAGGAAAATTGATTTTATATGATTAATTAATTATAAAACAAGAGAGAATGGTAAGAGAGGTAGGGGGAGACTTCAATTGACTTTCGAGAACGTGATATCGATAATACTGAAGGAAGTTCACATGAAAAGCATGATAAAATCTAAGCCATCCATCCATCCATCAGCCTTTTAAAGTCCACTGCTTGACATAGGCCTCCCTCAATGCTCGCCATCGCGGTCCTGCGCTCTTTGAATCCAGCGGGTTCCCGCTGTCTTCTTGAGGTCGTCGGTCCACCTGGTTGGACCGGCCTGTACTCCTTTTGCCGAGACGTGGTCGCCATTCGAGGACCTTATCTTATCTTATTAAATCTAAGCATTTTAACTAAATTAAAATACCAAAAAAATAGAAAAACCCTATAATTTTGAGATTGTAACAATAAATACTAATCTAAAATTAATTATTGTCTAAATACTAAGCAATATTTTTATATAAAGTGAAATAAACGATAATACTTAATTACATCCAATGCTAGTTGTACGGGGCGAAGTATTCATAAACTGTCATTTGTGGACACCGTCCGGCGCCAGCGAGCGGGATTACAGTGTGCTACACTCGCTATTAACTCGCGCTTAGCCTTATTAAAATTTACTTGCCTGTTTTAGTCTTGTAATATCATGTAATAATATATTTTTTGGAGTATTATTAAATATTTTTGAGTTTTTTTATTGATATATTGGATTAGAAAGATATATTATATTGTTTTTTTTTTCAGCTTCACGCTTTTTCCCGCAAGTCTTATTGAGTGAAAATGAGTGAGAAAAATCGCTAACAAACGCCTGGATCGCCTCTCTAGAAGCTAAAGTAGCAATTTATAAATAAAAATGAAAAGGTAAAACTAAATAAATGCAACTTTTATGTTGGCGAATGCAATATCGGAAAACATTCCGCTCCTACCTTGCAGCTTATTCCTTTCACGGAATTTATTTATAATAGATGAATATGGCGCTGTCGTAGAATAGCTACGTGTTTCTAATATTACCTAATATATAAGAGTAGGAATATTTTACTTTACTTGAAGCCAATCATGGCGTTGGGGCACAAACGTGTAAACACGATAGATTGTGGGTGTGATTTTCATTCTAGAAAATGAACTAATTAATATTTTAATTTCTTTTCTCTGGTTCCGAGGCAAAACGCGGCGTTGATTTCCGTCACTCAACATCCATTTATTCGGCAATTTGTTGGAAAATAGGTCGGAATCTTACACTAGGTTACCTCTACTTCCCTGCCGTATGCGAGACAAAGCTTCACGCTGTGTTCTATTGAGATATTAAATTAGATAGATGTAATGTTTATTATATTATTGTTCTAAGTTTCCCACTTTTCCCCAAATAATTAATTCATTCTCTTGTGTGAGTATAAATTTTTCATGTAAATGTTTAATTTAAAATATTCGTTTGTATATAGATTTCAACGCTACAAATATTTTTTTCTACAACCCTTCAGTTCAGTCTGTCAATATAAAACTGTTGGAGAGCTAACTAAACACTCGAACTAGACTCATCGCCAGATTCAATGTCAGGAATAGATAAAATACTTGCTTTCTATACCTGTACATTCACAGACTAAGACAATTCTACACAAATCTGCCTATATAATAAATATAACTACCGTAATTAATAAAATTTGGCGTAAAATGGAGAAGAAAGAGAGAAGTTATTTCATAAAATTAAATTGAAAAATAACGTAGTATAAATTTAATATATAAATGTGAAGATTGTTTATCGACTTCATTCTCGTGTAGATTTCGGGTATACATTTATCAGGTTAGTTTAGAAAGTTACGAGGAGATACCCGAAGGGAATCAGATTTTCTGTCAAAAGTTTTACCTCGTGTAGGGCGGGCTTTAAAAGTCCTTTTAAGTATGTACCTTTTATATGAGACTATTATAAGAACCTACTTTTCTTTAGAACGAATTTATTTAAAAAGTTAAAATAAAATAAATCAGCTAAACGCTGTATCCTCTTCTCATCTTCAGGTAGAAGGAACACGCTTTGTCTCAACACCAGATCGAAATAATGGAAACATAAATTTAAATAAATATTTCATCGCCTCGAGTGGTGATCAAACCAAGATACACAAAACGGTGGTAGGATATTTGATGGTAAAGTATTTTAAGTCTCAATTTTAAATTTTATAAAAATCAGTGGCGATTTTAATTTTTTTCCATACAAACTTTCAACCCCTATTTCACCCATTTAGGGCTAAAATTTTTCAAAATCCCTTCTTAGTGGATGTCCAGGTTACGAAAGTAAACATCAGTCCAAATTTCACTTTTCTACGCACAGCGGCTGTGCGTGCGTCTTATCTCAGTCAGTGAGGACAAGGCCTTTTATATATATAGATTACTAGCGGCCCGTCCGCGGCTTCGCCTGCGTGAACTACGTTATTATTAATTTCTGTTTCCATGAGTACCTACGTCGTTTAAGAGACGTCCATGCAAAATTTGAGACTCCTAGCATTTGTAGTAACGAAGTTTCATACAAACTTTCAACCCTTATTTCATCCCTTTAGGAATCGAATATAGCAAATTCCGGTCTTAGCGAGCACCTACGTCCTATAAGTAACTCCCATGCAAAATTTGAGATTCCTAGCACTTGTAGTTTCTGAGATTTCGTGACGAGTGAGTGACCTTTCGATTTTATATAATTATATAGATATAATCCTTTTCAAAGAAGAAAACAGCTTATGTAAGTAAAATTTGTTTTTTTTTTACAATTCGTGACACAAACATTTAGGCGTCGCCGTCACTAATAGCAGGCGTCACTGAACTGTAATTAAAAGGGTGAATTTTGTATGGGGCACTGACTGACGCGTTTTATTAAAACCCACATGCCCTCATTCTTCCCGGTCATTAGTTTAGTTGAAATACCGAACGTAATATTGAACTCTTTATTTGTCATAAAAATTTCCTAACCCAAGGGTTTTCTCGAAGATATGACGATTATTTAACGGCCAGCTATAGTAGATGGCATACTTTAAACATCTTATCTTTCAGTACAAAAATGCATTAAAATCTAAAACGTGTAAGTTCTTTATTTAATAGTAGATAATTTTTACAGTTTGTTCATAATAATTTGAGCGAGGACTATTTTCTTGTTTCATACTTTTTCGGGTTTTCGTTTTTAAGCTTCGGAGTTACGTGAATTCGTGTTACAAATACTTACAAAAATGCAATAAAATGACATCTAAGTATATACAATAAAAAAAAACATATAGTTAAATAGAACAAAAGCGTATCCCACAATACAAGATCGCGCTCGGTGTAAAACAAAACGCCTCACAAGTGTTACGTACAACTACGAGCGGGCTCAGCGCGCATTGTTCGCGGGCGACACACTACTACGACACGCGCTACAGCCTGTATAACGTTAGTTCTATTATTCAAGCTTTTACTATTGATTTATATGAATGGGTTAGCTTATATTTTTTTGTTGAATATATGCGACATAGAACAATTCAACGGGACCACCATAGCGCAGTGGGGTTTTAATCGACTGTCAACGTGATGGTGGCAGATTCAATCTGCACTAGAGAAAAACACTACACTAAAGACTCTAGCTATGCAAAGCGTGGCGTGAAGTTCTATCACCAAAAATGCAAGGACTTAAATTTGACATTCTCTAGCTTTTGTCCAATTTTCGGGACATGGAATATGGAATGGTGGAACTTGGCGCCTCTTATGTTTTTATAAACATTATAATTTCAGGAGATAAATAAATAATAAGAATATTATAATAACAGTGTTCTATAATTCAAAATATCAGTGAAGAGAAATCGCTGAATTCGGTAAATCGGAACATGTGTTATCTTATATGAGAAACCATAGAGGAAAGAACATTATATGATACAATTTATTTTTATGAGCACCAGGGACCAGGATAACGGACAGCGACAGTGGACAGCCTACCGAAGGGTCGTTAGTATAGCGTGGCTTGTGAAATAAACTTTTAGTACAACACTGATAGCGACTTCATTATTTTCTTATCTAGGCTTTATCTAGTTATCTCTTAACCTAACTCAGGTAGAGTGAGTTATATGGAAATTATTAACGTGATAATTAGAATATAACCAATACAAAAATAATTTCTGAATTACAACCCGTAGTTTCTGAGATTAGAGTGTTCAATCAAACAAACTTTTCAGACTTACTAATTATAGTATCACTAAAAAAAAATCGATAGCCTGGTTATTATTTTTTAAGTTTCAAATTTATAATATTACTTTGACTTTGACTATGTATATTTAAATTCTCAGAACCTTAGTTTAAGAAGAACTGACCGAGTTCTTCACTTACTATTCCTTTAAGACACCATGAGTGTTGATTGGTTTTGTAAATCAAGTTTTACTAGAGCAAGTTGCTCTCGAATGGGAAACGAACCATCACCGTTCGTTTTCGTTTTTCGATTGAGCAGTATGCTGTTGGCCATATCGGCCTCTACAGCGTCACCGGACTTGGGGAGGCCGAGCTAGACGAGCTCTGACCTTGGCATGGCTACCGTGGAAGGTACCAACAAAAGAGAACACAGTGGCGCAAGGGCGTCTCCTTTGAGACTCGGACCGCGACTTGCGAACACCGTTCGTAGTGGGGGGCTTTGCTTCGATCGGTTCGACCAAAGCCTACTGGGGAGGGCTTTTGATGCCCTATTGGATTATTGATTGCGGGCTCCTCTCGCGCCGAGGCGCGATTGGGCCACAGTAAAGCTGGGACCTCGTCTCCACCGGCGGGGACGGTGTGCGTAGCGTGTATGTGTGCGATNGAGGGTCTCCCATTATCAGCTCTCAAATTAATTATTATTATAATTATTAGTATACAATCTAACAACTATCTATTATCGATAATTAATTATGGAAACATTAGAAATACGTAAAATATATTACATGGAGCGTGTATTCCAGGAATTTCATATATTTGATATTAGTACAATAGGAAATATGTTGAATTTATGATATTAGTATGTACGAAACAAATTAGTGCTTCATACAAGTACAATTATTATGTTCTATAATTGAATCAGTCAATAACTAAATCAATTACGTTTAGCTTTTCTGTTTTTTTTAAATTTGATATTAAACAAGAACATTTCCTCAATCAGTATTTAAGAATTAACACATTGAGGAAATATTCCTTAAAAGGTTCCCTGCTTACCATCGACAATCATCATTTAAGTAGATTAAGGTAACACTAGGTTCCCAGTATCCCTCTGTCTAACCTACTATGTGCGGGATACAGTGTTAAGTTAAAAAAAAAGTGAAACTATTGTAATTTTAACTGAACTGTCTTTATTTCTACAAAAAAAGGATTTTTTTTAATAATGTAACACAAATCTGTAAGGTTCAGTTCAGAAGTCGTACGACATATTTTCAGCGCGAGCCAGAACGTCGCTTGTTAAAAACCTTCGTTACGACCATTGTTGGTACTTTTCTATACAATATTGTACAATGGCGCTACTCTAATTATTTCTTTATCCTCTTTAAGCATCAAAGCTTATATTTATATTTTTCAGTTATTATTTCTCATAAAATAGTAAGTATAACAGACAAGTATAACAGTAAGTAGAACAGCGTCTGTTAGCAGCAGCGGGAACAATCTCTTCTTTATTATTTTCAAATCCATTGCATATCACCTCTCTAGCAAGAGAAGGCCGTGTTTATGTTCTGAAAGTCTTATTATATTGTTCGAAAGTTTATGTTCTGAGAGTCGTTTCAAAATCGGGCGGAAAGGAGAATTATTTTAGTACTGGATTCTCTTTATTTAGTAAAGCCGTTTATTTAGTTGCGTAGTGGCCAGCGTACCGTTGTAAACATGGCAGCCTTGACTTTTCTTCTTTAAGAAACATTATTCATCACATAAATCTATAAAAATATGACAAAATTTATAACTTTTCTTTGAAAATCTAGTATAAGTATATGAGATGCATGAAGTGGCATTCTGTCGTATAAGAGCTGCTAACGTGGCAGTATCGCAGCTATTGGCAATTATCCAGGTCTGCTCCAAGTGAACAGATTACACTAACTCCACGATCGAGAGGATGTTGGGGGGATATTGGCCTCGTGTTAAATAACACTCTTGTTAACCTAACCTTGCTGTTACAATTTAATTAAAGTAAAAGGAAAGAAAAGAAAATTATTAAAATTTTGTATGGGTGTAACGTGATTACATAGTTTAGTCGGTAAGATCCTATAATGGGGAAGGTATAATTGTATTTAAATTATTTAAATATTATTATTTTTCCTATCTGGGAGATGAAGAATTAAGTTAGGCGAAAACGGTAAAACTAAAAGAAATTATACTAACATAAACACTTTATTACACTAAATACAACTAACAAAAGAAAATAACAAAATTACAATTTAAATTTAGATATCTATTTCAAATTACAAAAATATTTATAAAAGCTTTGTAAGGGTCTATTTACCCTTGGAGAGCTTGGAGTGGGTGATACATTGAAATTTAATTATCGCCACGTACGGTCCTCGGAGGTATAAATGTCTATAGTTTATTTAAGTTTTGTTTGTAAATGTTTATTTTATAATATGAGGAATTTAATTACAAATTTATTAGAAAAATAAGAAATGGTAAATACATTTGAAAGTTGTTTCATTTAAAATTTTCTTCATTTGCAAGCTGTATTCGTATACAAGCAAGGCAGAGGCAAGTATTGATCTCATCCCCATGCGCCGCCCAATTTTCTAGACATTGCGTGACGTAACTCAACACCGCACCTTGTCTTGTCATAAGCGATAAAATAAAAAAAACAATATTCCTCCGAGTGAAAATCGGAACCACGACCGCCAGACACTGCAGTTTTCGGCCTCGACGGCCATTTACTCCTCAACACACAAATAAAGTAGGGAAGTGATGATTACGAATGATTTTCTTTCTGTATATGAACTTTAGAATACGTCAACCTCAACATTTCCTTTTGTACGAATATTATAATATTACAGTATACACAAATTAGAACTTAGAAGTTACCAAGTTATAATACAACCAGTCAAACTTGTAAGAAAACCATTTAGTAAGAATAAGTTAGTTAATTAATAATTTAACAACAAGACGTCTAAACAGAATATTTAGGCATGATTAATTAATTTAAGGAAATTTTAAACATTTAAATTGGTTCAGCGTAGTATCTACAAAATGCCTTAAAATAACAATAACTAAAAAATTACAATTTTCAATTTTACACTACACAGTACGTGTTGAGTTGAGTGGAAATCGAACCCACAATCGTTGCTTATAATCACACGCTGGCGGCTCAATATAATACAATTAATTATTTTAATTCATAGTAAAGAAGCTTAGCAATGTGAACTAGTGCAGTGTATTGTCTACGAGTTTACAGTCAGACGGACAGACAGCGCGATACGCCCGTCCTGTGACATCCTGTAGTGGATCTGGTGGAGGGGAGGAGGACGAGGACACAAAGGTGTGCCCGCATTGAGATGTACGCTCCCTTTAGATGATGATGGCCACGAGACTTGACATTTGGTGGAATAGAATGTTTGAAAAAGAATATTTAAAAAACGCAAGATTTACTTGTTTTAACAATTAAAAAGCATTCCGGAATAGTCATAGTCAGTCAATAGTCAGTGGTAAGACGTATGTGACCAGCCTTTGACGAAATATATTTTTTTATAGTTGGATATAATATAATAATATGTTTTTGAATATTTAAATAACTAACTTAAATAATATATTAAATTAAGTTAGTTATTTATATAAACTGTAATAATGTAATCGTCTTCTAAACGATCCTATCTGTACCACTCCAAACAAATATGCTTAATTTCTTTAAATATAAATAAAATTTAAAGAAAAATCACTAAAAGAATTATTTACTTAACCTTAGATGCCTAATTCAGTTACTGTTAAAACATTCACAGAAGTCTATAGTACACTCTCATAATATAAAATCAATCTTTCTAAGCCAAATTGAAACTAGCACTCCATCTATCTTTTGAATGAATAGCTTTGAATGGAAAACTGCAAATGACTTGAGAACGGAAATTCCGCAAATATCGCCACACCTGGTCCCTCTATCGGTATCTCGCTCGCGGCCTGATCGAGTTCCATCGACGCTCAGGAAGTGTTCTGGACGGTAAATGTACGTACTGTCCGTGGGGATGCAGATATGGGGCTTAACGCCGTAACAATAGGTGTCAAAGTAGAGAAATGTCCTTTCAATAGTGTATACGCAAAGTTGTTCAGGTTACCCTGAAGCAGAGAATTGAATTTACTCGTGAAAGGTATACAGTACAGTGTTACGCGGCTCACCTAGTCTTGTTTTATTTGAGCTTTTGTTTTTACTTGTGATATGGCGTTTGTATATTTTTGTAGTGCAGTTTTTTATTACAAAAATATGAAAATATTTGTTTAAGGAAACGAGAACGATAGTAGGTTGAAAAGGAGCACGAGCACTCGACTATCGAGGCTTTCGTACCAATTTCTGGATTGTAGGTCTACGGAAAGTACAATTTATAAAAGTTGGTAAACTTAAAGTTGAGGGTATGTGCACTTATTTTCTAAGAAGTGAATTACAAATATAATAAGTAATTTTAGCTTGATATATCGATGCAATATCGAGATAAATGGTCTTGAGAGGCGGACAAGTATACAACAAAGTTATCCTATAATATATCTTTTTACCTTTTGAGGTACCAAACTCTAAAAAGGATTTGTAAATTATAGTATTTGCATATTCTATCCTAATATAATAATTGGTTTTATCAACTTAGAAACGACTTGTTGACTGATTCAAAAGGTGTGTGTAGGTTTACAGCCTGCTATTTTTTTTGTATATCCTATATCTTATAAAACAAAGTCGCTTTTCGTGTCTGTCTGTTGTTTCTAACTCTTCTTCTTCTAAACCAAACAACGAATTTTAATGCGGTCTTCACCATTAAGTCGAGTGTTTTTCGTAGAAGGTTTATATATAGTTTATTATTTGTAAATTCTTATGTAAATTAACATAAATACGATAAATGTGTATAAAGTCCTACCCGTTGAAACACTTTCGCGCATGCGCTGCTCTAATGGTAAGTACTACATGAAAAAAATGTATTGGAGTATTGTTCCTCTTAATAAGATCTACAAAAAAGTCCGCGAGAGCATATTCGTATCTTTTAAGAATAACGCGTAGTGATCATTTTTCTGCCTAAAAATAATAATTTCAATATATTTTTTATTGTGAGGGATATTTTTCCATAATGGTATTAATCCTTATCCTTTAAAATACTTGATTAATTTTCTACGTTAAACGAAGATAAAATTTGCTTTTTACAATATTTCGAAATTGCGAATAGTTTTACAGAAAAACGCATTTAATTGTTGACACATCCCGCCGTTGACACATCAGCTGTATGTTACTCAAGTTTCACTTATCCCTTACTCTCAGCATATAAATAAGTACATTAGTTACGTTGGCCATTTAATGTAGACCAAAACTGTCTTTTACTGTTTTTCATTTTAATAAGTACTTTAGAAGTTGTTACAATATCAAAAAAATCCTTGCTGCGAAACGGCTCGCCACTCGCCATGCGTCCGCCGTGCCGCTTGCCTTACACGCATCGGTGGTTCAGTGGTAGAATGCTCGCATGCCACGCGGGCGGCCCGGGTTCGATTCCCGGCATATGCATTCTATTTAATTTTCCTCACAGGCAGCCACGTCGTGCTTGCTTTTCATCAGGGACAGAATACCCCCTTCAGCATTAACCACAAGCTCGAAAAAAAAAACCCGGCTGCCTCTATAGCAACGAAGATTTAGTTAGATGCGTTTGCACGTATTGGATAATTGGAGTTAATGTATTATTTAAGCGCGATATATTTGGTTTCACATTTTTTGTAGTAGTTAATAACTACTTCAAAAAATGTGTAGGTAGGTTTTTGTTTATAATTTCTTCCGTTTAAAAATAGTCATTTAACTATCTAAAAATAGTCATTTAAATATATTTTAATAAGTACTTGAAAAGATTAGTAGCACAGATTTAAAATTACGGTACCTACTAAAAAATCCTTACTGTGTCAAACAATTGGAAAATCCTTATTGAAACTACGAAAATGCGGGTTGCATTAGGGTTTAATTAATTTTCACATTATCTTAAGTGCTTTGCAAACATACATTACATGAATAATCCAGTAGTTAAAGCGGGCGAAGCCGCAAGAGGGTCGCTAGTTATATTTTAAAATTTACGTCTATTTCGCCCATTTATATTCCGAAGTTGGCGGGAAGCGGATGGGTGGGATTTTTATAAAATTTGAAATTTAGACTCTTCAAAATATATCATTGAACACATGTTTCTTGGTTTATTTTAACTCATCCCCTAGGGGTGTAAATATGGGGTTGAAAGTTTGTATGGAAAAATCTTTAAAGCGCCACCGATTTTTATAAAAATTTAAATACAGGCTCTTAAAAATATTTCATTGAACATGTGTTTCGTGGTTTCTTAGAATTCATCCCTAAGGGTGCAAATAAGCAGGCGAAGCTGCGCGCGCCCACTAGTTTAAAATAATAAACACAGCTGTACTCTTGCATCATACGGCCAATAATAATATCAGCCTATTCTCTCGATTACCGCGCGCTTATTCATAATTTCTCTTTCATTTCACAATATAATGTAAGGAAACAAAACGTATAAGCGAGCGTTTATAAACACCGCTAATATTTACCCTAAAACGATAAAACAATGCTTATTTATTAATACAGCTATTGCGATACCGCGGCTGATGCAGGCTCACCCTATTTATAGAGGAATGAATGAATTCTTTTGTTTTAATGTCAAATTACCCATTTTAGGTAATTTAATTAAGTGGGTGTGGCTTAGTGGAATGCAGTCGAACTTTAACGCGATAGTTGTGAGTTCGATTCCTATTGGAAGGAAAGAATTGTTTTTTTTTTAAATAATATATTCTTATTTCCTGGTAAAGTATTCGGGATTCTCGCAGCTACAAATCTGCCTTAAATAACCTTTCTGTGGAAAATTAATTTAGAGAGGAAAACGTTTACTTGTCAATTTATTTTCCATTTGAGCGTTGTTTTTGGTTAAATGAGATATTTAACGAAGTAAGTATTGTCAAGTATATTTTGATATTTCTTTCGTAAAACTGTCATTTTAAGTCATAATGTAGAAAGAAGGTTTTTCTTAGCTTTTATTTAGCATCTTATAAAAAGTGCTAAAAGACTCTTATTACCTTCAAGTATCATTTAATCCTACAAATATTATAAAAGTGAAAATTTGTAGAGATGGATGAACGGAGTGTCTTAACTTATTACACTATTTTAAAAATCCTTAAACAAATGAAAAATTTTATTTTTCGAATTAACAAATGTGCCGAGTAATTGAGTTTAAGACGATTCCAAGCTGCAAAAATAAAAAAAACACAAGCTGCAAAAATAAAATAAAAAAGGAACATTGATATTTATATTTTTAACCGACGTCCTGCAAGAAAAGGAGGTTGTCAATTCGACTGTATTTTTTTTTATCCCCAATATTTTATTAATCCTAAGTAAGAAAAACATTAATTATTTATTTTATAGTGATATAATAGTCGCATATATTTAAGTAGGTAATATTCGTATTTTCTTTTATTAAGTGCCCAAAAAACATAAAAAAAAACAATAAATAAATAACCATACTGTCTTGAATTGAACGAATTTAGTTCGAAAAGTCGATAATAATTGATGCAAAACAAAATATTATTACAAAAGTCCTGTTCCATTTCAATGAAAATTCAATAAAGAAGAGCACAGGGTCGCATCAAGAGCTTTAAGTACGTCTCTCCTATTAGGTATACCAACATTAAAAGGATTTTTAACATCAGAACATATTTTATCGATAGATCTTTTGTTTACTCTCCTTTTAACTTTATCGTTGCTTGTTTCGGTAGTTTGTATTGTTAAAATGTTTTAAATTGGATGGGAAGTGGGGAATGCAGTATTAAAATTCCACAGGGTTCCTTTGCTTCATTTGTACGAATATGCGAAATATTATGTACAAAAAGTGCTGACCAAAACGTTCTTGAAAAAGGTCTAAAAACTTAGGCACGTAAGGGTATAGGAAGAAATTTCTGATGTTATTATTATGAATGATCTTTTAAAGTATTTTTAAAGGCTTATTTTAACCTACTTTTACGAGTTCACTAATGACAGACCTTGAGTTTGAAAAAACATAATTCATTTGATAAGGATCCTTAGAACTTCCTCCTTTGAAGTCGGTTAAATAAGTAGTAATATTCAAGCTGTAGACTTAAATGTTGTCTTTGGTCTTAGTTTTGGTCTTTATTGTTTAATGTAACCAAATTTTTTTGACTACCTCAAAGCGCGACTATTTTGTAACAAGCTTTTTAACTATTCACTTTTAGTATTTACAAAGCTACAGCTATCTATAAAAGTAGAGCAAATATTTCATCGAAATGCTAAGTTTATTTATCAATAAATTAAAACAATTTGCAATTCATAGTTGAAATGAAATATCAAAGCACTAAAGTTTTACTATTCATAAAGTACACTCAACGAGACAGCAAATTGAAACAGCCCGAAACGGAGCAGTTTTTGCGATAGTCCATATTGTCGTGCGATACATTACGTATATATATTTGTATACTAAAGTTTATTTTTGCCATAGCTTATTTTTATTATATTTTTAAGAACTATGTCTATTTTTTTTATTTCAGGTCAGCTTGCCTTTGTTTTCCAAATGATAGTGATAATGACAGTTGCTCGGAATGCTTAGGCCTAATACAGGGCGCGAATTTAAGAGGGATATTTTAAAATAACAGCGACAAATAGGGTTTTCTTTAACTTTAACTCACAAATCTTCTGGGGGCTCAATTGGACGAAGTTCCTTTCATCACATGAGGAGACATTCCCCAGGGGTATCTCAATAAAAGACCAGCTCTGTTAAAACGAAGCACGTCTAAATATACACCAGTAACTCAAAGTTAGAAAATAAACTCACTGTTTAATATTATTTGCTCGCCTCACTAGATAAAAAAACTCGATCTCGATTCGATCGATTAACCTACCGACTATATACGAGTACTAGCGGCCCGCTCGCGGTTTCACTCGCGTGAACTATGTTATTATTAATGTCTGTCTTCATAACTACGTCCTAGTGACGTCTATGCAAAATTTGAGACTCCTAGCATTTGTAGTATAACGAAGTTTCATACAAACTTTCGACCCCAAAAACAACCCCTTAGAAGTCGAATATTGCAAATTTCCATCTTAGCGAGCACCTACGTCCTATAAATAACTCCTATGCAAAATTTGAGATTCCTAGCACATGTTGTTTCTGAGATTTCGTGATGAGTGAGTGACCTTTCGATTGTATATACAGGATGTCCCAGGAGTCAACGATAAAACGAAAACAGGTGATAGACCAAGTCGTGACAGTTATGAAAAAAATATAAAAAAAATCTTTGTCATGTATTTTTCATATTATATTAATTTTAAAAAATATCGGAAAAACCGACACACCCGTGATGATTTTTCAAATCCTAAGACTACAAATATTACTCTTTCTTCATTCTTCTGTAATGTAATCATGAGTACCCTTCTATGAATTACAGTTTAAGATTTAAACATATCTGCATCAGTTTCAATAAAAACTGGTGTTTTGGCCAAACATTAAATTCAAAATATTTACTACACCCAACTTTAACCGACTGTACTATAAAAAAAATGTACTACACTGTTTTTGCAAGTAACTTTAAAAGTTGGCGCATTTAATCTGGATTCCGAAATGGTACGAGACTTGCTGGACTACTTCTTTGTCGAAGAGAGAAAAATCGAAATACACGATAATCGGGATGACGTTCAGCTTTTTGGTATCTTTTCCGATACATTCTAGCAGCAGCATTTGCGTTACATAACCATTCTCCATGAATAATATGCATATTGGCAATGTGTCAAAGACCGAGTATATGGCCTGCGAGAGCCCGGACTCGAGCACTATCCTTATGAGTCCTGGGCCATCCCCTAAGTTGGAAAAGTTCAGGTACCTTGGATCCGTCATGCACGAGTCTGGAGGCATCGATCACGATCGCCTTGGCCGGATAAGAGTTAGGCCGGTATCCTGCGATCACAGACCACACCAGTGACCTCCCGCCACTTACCCCAGGCAACGCTTATCCGACCATGGAGATCGTGATCGATGCCTCCAGACTCGTGCATGACGGATCTAAGATACCTAAGGGTTACTCATGATTACATTACAGAAAAAAAAATTAAGAAAGAGTAATATTTGTAGTCTTAGGACTTGAAAAATCATCACAGGTGTGTCGGTTTTTCCGATATTTTTTAAAATTAATATAATATGAAAAATACATGACAAAGATTTTTTTAAATATTTTTCTCATAACTGTCACGACTTGGTCTATCACCTGTTTTCGTTTTATCGTTGACTCCTGGGACACCCTGTATATAGATAACTAAAACGTCATTTGAATTTATATAAATCTCCACCAAACAATTATACTTAGTACAAACACAAGAATAAAGAAAAGTTTTAATATTCCCATTTAAAATACTAATCAGTCCGCTCTCGGCGTGATTTCCTCTCAATATCCGCAGCATCCGCGTCATCTCCGCCACTCGCTTGTATGTACGTACATACATGGATGACCTAGATTTTTTTCTATATCTTCTTCTTTGTACTTGTTATCGATACACGATATTATTAAGGCGAAAAGCGGAAAAAGGAGTGCCCTAACTCTACCTACATACCTATTATACAATGTGAAACTAAAATCATATTCGATTCCCATTTGATAGAATATTTAAATATGATATTTTCGTTAACCATTACTTTTTTCTATGTTTAAGCTGTCTTTTTGTTTTTTTTTATCCGTAAATTTTGTGTCTCCTATTAAATGGATAGCTGAAATATGGCTGAAAAGTAAAGAATATCTTAACTTTTAACAACAGATTATCTCGGGTTAACTTTCTACTCGTATAATTCATATTACTTTAGTACCGGCAAAGCGTATACTTAAAGTGGCGATTGTTGGTTCGATTCCCGCTCGGAGCAATTAATTATTTTCATTTACTCGCTCTGGTAAGCAGATAAAGCGCAGGGTTTATACTCACTACTCAACACGCAATATCTCGAAAATGGATAGTTCGTGTATAACGGAGAATCTTAACACTAGGTTCGATCTTCAATTTTACCTGATATACCGTGAATCTATACAATTAATGTAATTATAGTATTTTAAAATATTCATAATATTTACATGATTTAGAACTTTTACACCATCTAAAAATACTCGCGATAACAATTGTAAAAATCAAACAGAAGTTTTTTGTTCCATGTGAGTTGATTTGAGTTGAGTTGAGACATAGAAGCACTATGTAAATGAGTGTAACGTAAGTATAACTATAAACACTATTCCGTACTACTTCATTCAAATCATACAGGATGTGAGTCGACACTTTTTAACCGACTTCTGTAAGAAAAGGAGGTTATCAATTCGACTGTATTTTTTTTTTTTTATTTTTTTTTTTTTTTATGTTTGTTACCTCATAACTTTTAACTGGGTGGACCGATTTTGATAATTTTTTTTTTATTTGAAAGGTATAGCTTCCCGAATGGTCCCATTTTTTTTTGGTCCATGTCTGACAATGGTATCCATGAGAAAATCACATAAGTCTTAAATTTGCATTATGCATGTGCGCGACTAATAGCCGAATAACTCAATGTCGCGCCAACCGATTTTGATGATTCTTTTTTTATTTGAAAGGATACACTTCAAGGATAATTTGGTGAAAGTTTGGTTAGGTTTCGATTATGGAATCCGGAGAAAATTGAGAAAGTTTGTTTTTTTTGGTCAAAAATTAATTATACTGTAATAGTTACAAGCAAAAACTTTTTAAATTGATGTCAGAAGTGAGATTCCTGATCGTTGCATTTCTTTTCAACCAATCTCAAAAAAGAGGATGTTCTCATTTTCAACCAACTTCAAAAAAGGGAGATTCCGAATTCACCCGAATACTTTTTATGTTTGTTCTTGTCAATATACCAAAATGTAACTTTGCACAAAAATAATAGCTAATTAAATGAAGTTTTACATAGAACAATCACAACCACTCGTTGACAACCACTACCACCACCATCACCACTCGTTCAAGAAGCATCATTTTAAGATCTACCCATCACTAAAAATCGTAAAATAAATTAATTTTTAACAAAAACAAAAACCGACTTCTAACAACGAACTAAAAAGTGAAAAATAATTATATAAAGATTTTATAATTTTGAAGTCGGTGTCAAACTAATGCTACAACACCTTTACTACAATATCTAATTACTAAGCCTGTTTGTTTTACTTGGCACCGACTTCAAAATTATAAAATCTTTATATAATTATTTTTCACTTTTTAGTTCGTTGTTAGAAGTCGGTTTTTGTTTTTGTTAAAAATTAATTTATAATATCCTTGCTCTTAAAATATTGGAACTCTATTGTTTTTCAGTATTTTTGTATGAAGAAAAAAACCTGCAGTTAAGAAAAAAAGTAATGTGGGTAGAGGGATGGGTGTTAGAACCTACATCGAGACACAATTCGTGAGATGTGGAACTTAGCGCCGTATTTTGTCTACCAGTAGTGTAAATAAAAATAATTTAAATATAATCATTCTCAGGTGAGAGGATCGCACTCACAACGAATACAATAGACATTGCTTTCGACGGCTTCAAAAAATCTTTATATTTTTTAAAAAATGATAGACATTGTATAAAGAGTTGATTTTAAGGCTTTGCGAAATTTTTATATTATATTTCACTTTAGAAAGTCTTAAACAAAAAAAATCAATTTCGTTCGCAGCTTTATTTACTCGTACCCAACAGACATTATTTACGTCGGTCGAGCTCTTTTGTTTATTATTTTAATGAACGAAATTAATATTTTAGTTCGAAATATACGAGTGTGTATGTATTTTGGTAATTTATTTGTTTAATTGTATGCAATACGTATGACGAATAGTTAATTAAATTTAAATTATTGTGAAAAGCATGATTTTGAAAAAATCAAAAGTTATCAAAATATTTTTTATATGAAAATAGGCGATATTAAACACTATTTATCAAAATTTACTACTTATTTGAATTTAAACCTATCATTCACATTAAGCACACCGTACACTTAAATGTATTGTTCTTGCCACAACCCAGTTGTCTTTGTTCTGCGATCCCTTCTCTTGGAAACGAGGCACTGTCGTTATAGCGGAGACGCGCTTTGTCCACGCCTTCTCACTGACAGTCCTTATTTAACTTACGTGTTTTACTTGTTCATATGATCAAACTGAATAAAAGTATTTACTTTTCAGACTAGGTCCCGCAAGGTAGCCAGAAGGAATCTAGTGTTATAATATTCCTTTCTCCGTATTCCACCCGGATACAATGTCTTGAAGACGCAATGTTTTGAATCCGTGTTAAAATATAAGAAATAATTTATCTAATAGAAAGGAGTGGTTGTAGTTCCAATACGTATCAATTTTTGCACATTTTATAAAATTATTTCTTTCTTTCAGATTTATGGACTAGTAAAATACTCGAAATTTAGTGAGATCAACGACCATGAGATGACAAGATCCCTGACGATGACATTTACGAGTTTTATTAATGCCTAATTTATAGGTAATAAATATAAGTTATAATAATATTATAAGTGATATAATTATCGATATGGCTCGCCCTCACCGAGAAGCGCCTGGAATAATGACACAGCGCTAACGTGAACTCTTAACAAGTTTTGGCAATTAACGAAGTTTCCTAATCTTTGTAATTGGGAAATTTATTTAAGCAGAATAATAGCTTTTTGGTCGAAATGCAAAATTTTACTTCGAAAATGTAGAAGATAGTCACGAGATTGGCTAAGTTTAAACGTCTAATATGATCTCTGGTTAGTCATGAACTTCGCTACCGATTTTTCAAATAAAAATTTTGGCTAACCTTTTTTAAAAGGTGAGCTGAGCGACAAAATATATGTGATAATTTTATATTTTTTAGTAAATAGCATTATATAACCATAAATATAATATAAGTAATATATCAATTATTTGGATGTTCATTTTATATATGGGGTATTTCATACTAAACAGAAAAATAAAAGAATTTGAGATCTTCGATTTTGGTTATTTTTTAATATGTTAGACCTGTATGGGTCCTCAACACAATTGCATAATATTTTGATAGTACACTGTTTAGTTTAGAAGTTATGTGTGCTCGAAGTCGTGAGTGACTCTGACATGGACTCTTTCAAATTTCATTATCCAGTACTAATAAGTGACTAATAAATAAATAAGGTAGTGGAATAGATTCCTTATTAAATTAACTTTTAAGTGGTGTTTTAGTTAAATCTAATTATTCTATTTTTCATAGAAAAAAAATGGTTTTCATTTTACGAAATAAAATTACATCAATATAGCATTGAGATTTTTTTAAAGTTTTTGACTGAACCCGTCCTGCACTTTGAATTCTAATATCTTGGATTCTACTATATCCTATATCTTATAAAACAAAGTCGCTTTTCGTGTCTGTCTGTTGTTTCTAACTCTTCTTCTTCTAAACCACCCAACGGATTTTATTGCGGTTTTCACCATTAGGTCGAGTATTTTTCGTAGAAGGTTTATATATAGTTTATTATTTGTACATTCTTATGTAAATTAACA
>JAKRZM010000253.1:0-13570 GCA_036379175.1 Heliconius cydno galanthus
AATTAGGGTCTGTCGTGGTGCATCGGCAGTGTGTGGTGTGGTGGGCAGTGGTCGTCTGTGAACGATACGCATTGCGTGTTGAGTGGCGGATCTCAACGCCGCCCTTTGCCTCGACACCAGACCGAAGAAATGGATATATAAATACAAATAAATAAGTAAAAAAACATTAATAAATAATAATTTATTACCAGTAGTTCACTTTTACCGCTGCGCCACGACGATTTCTAACTAGGTTTTATAGTAACGATAATCACTAATGACAGATATTATAATAAGCAAATCAACAGTTCCTTTTTCTTTAAGAATGATTTTCCTGTCCCCCATTTCCCCATTGTGTACTGTTCTTGCGTTGTCAAGATATTGTTGTTAAATGTAACTATTTTCCTTTAACTAACCTTGCATTTTATTCATAAAAAATTTAAACATGTTAAATTAAATTTATATAATTTCGGCTTCAAGAGAGATTTTCTTTTTTAAGATTTTCTGTAACTTAATTAGTATGCCAATTTGCATTTTAATAATTATTTATTGGGAATTTTAAGTTGGAAATAATATTAGCTTTACATGAAAATGTATTGCTAATGGTAAATAGTAAAAGCTAAATGTAATGTGAAGAGTTTTAAACAAATTTACATTTGTCTATATATATAAAACTCTTCCGACTCTCTACTGAGACCGACTAACAAAGCACAGACGTAACTACTTCACTTAAAAATTTGAGTTTTGGCACATACGTGGGTTATTGATTGTGAATTTCAGAATTGAAGAATTTCAAGAAATTTTCTTTTAGTGTTCCCCAATAAAAGAAGATTTCTTGAAATTCTTTCGGAAACAGTAAAATAGGATTACCCATTTTACATTGTAAAGTCCCCGCTGACAAAGTCGCGGGTGACGATAAGTATTAATATAAAGCTATTCCATTTCATTCTTTTTATGTAGAGATTTTAAATTCTAAATTTTACTGAAAATACATACTATATGTAATACGTACTATATGTAATGATATACACAAAAGATCATAAATATTTTGATCTCATCATACGCTATCCTCATTGTATTTCTAAATTTGATATATTGTTGACCTTCTTAATAATTCCATTATAAAAATTAACATGAAATAACTCTTGAAAATGTCAATAACAATAAATTTCCAATGGCTGCAAAATTACTTTACTAAAGGAACTACTATTTCATACTATTTTAAGAATTCGTCTTACAAAATAATATTATAAAAATTAGTATACAGATTATTATTACTACATATACATACCAAATATAAAACAGCACTGACCTCACAGGGAGTTGTTATTGCCGGTGACACTTCTCTATTTGGCAACATGGTCTATGTGTGACACTGTACGAATACAAATTATCATATTTGACCTTTCCATTGTTCGTGTTTCACGCTTCCGATTTATCTTTTCCCCAATTCCTTCCTTGTTGGACTGGAGTATTTTATATGTAAAATAATAAAAAATATATATAAGACAACTTATACATGGTTATTTGACGCATATTGCATATATAAATTTATATTTCTCTGGTGTCTAGGGAACACGCGGCATTCAGTTCCGCTACTCAACACGCAATGCCTCTATTAACTATGGATATATATGTTGATACACAATTTCCAACAAAGAATAAAATTAAAAAAAACAAATACCTTGCTTAGTATGAGAATCGAACCCATTACTTGCAGCGAATTAGTTAATGTACACTTATGTAAACAACATGGCAGGCTCTAGTACAATTATAACAAAACTTAATTCAATTCATAGAAAATGATTTGAAAATTTATATAATTTTTGAAATAAAAATGACAGAGAGACAGAGAGAGAGAATGAACTCAACGTAGGTATTAAAAGGCAAGTAAGCAAGTATTAAAATAACATAGTTATATCAATCAGCGTTGCGTGACGATAAAACAGCTTCGAAGCCTCGCCGCCTATCATGTAGGTATAGTGGTAAACAATGACCACATGGAAATGTAGGCGGCTTGTAACGCCAAGTTCAAGGTTACAACGCTGATGATATCTGTTGGTTCACTGGTTTATTTAAATTATTTATAGTAGGTTCTTCTCCCCACTTTTCATCAGTTTCACGCTGTATCCCGCACACAGCAGGGTAGAGGGAATGTGGTGTTAGGAGGGAACATAGTGTTCCCCATTTGCCCATTTGAATGTCTATTAACGTATTTTTATCTATTGTCTATGTCTATTTTAATCAAAACAATTAAGATAAGATAAGGACTATGAATTATGTATATAATTGTTTCAGTTATAAGTTTTTAAAGATACGCTACAATGTAAAAGAAATAGTTTAGTTTTTTTTTTTTCAGAATGTAGAAAAATTACTTTTAAGAATTTTGGTTTTAGTTTACGTTTTATATTTTCTTGCATTATTATATACAAACAATCACGTTAAAATGTACAATAATTTTAATCCTGTTAATTTAACTTTTTTGAGTCTTTATTTGGATATATCAGCTTCATTAAATCGATTAATTGTATGTAATTATTTAATGCAATTTATATAATTATTTACAATTATAATAAATTATGTGTTAAATAAACAATAATTTAAATTTTAAATGTTAGTTTTAATGTTATCATAAGTTTTAAACGTGCAATTAATTGTGTCGTTTATCTATTTCAAACTCGAATTGAATGGATCTTATGGATAAATAGACTTGCCTCTAATGTAACCGGTTGAAAATATATTTTATATTGACTAAAATGTACCAAAAATTACAAAACTAGTATAAAATTAAATCAAAAAATATTTTTATATTATTAAAAAAATATTTTGCAATAGTGAGATTAAATGGTGTTTTTTTATCATTTCCCAAGACAGCAGCGTGGCAGTAATGTCTTGAATTCAGTCGGAAAACGGAGAAGAGAAAGTCTTGATCTCTCTCCTCCTCCTACAATGAAAATATAATATAATATTGTTTTAATATAATGAAATATATAAGATATACTGAAAATTTTGATTTATGAATCTAAATAATAGTTTATTACAATGTAATACTACCATTAACAAAGTGTTCTCCAATCTTTGTTTAGTCGTTCGGCCTTTACTCTCAATGATCCATGTAATGGTGACTTTGATGTTTTTCATAAAAAACCATTCATTCCGGAGTATATTCTGGTCTGTAGCTATATTGAGTGAATGAAGTTATTTAGTAATTTTGTTTTTATTTTCATTTGGAATTGTAAAATTGTAACTGTTAGTTCACTTATTTTGGCTATAAGTGAGAAAAATCTTTAATTTTTAATCGATTTCTGTAAACGGAGGAGGTTCGCAATTCTCAATTTTTTTTATGTTTGTTATCTCAGAACTGTCAAATGGGTGAACCGATTTTGATGATCCTTTTTTTTTAAAGTTGGTACTTAACGTATGGTCCTATTTTAATTGTTTTGTCCAGTTCTAACAATGCCATCCATGAGAAAATCATATAAATTTTAAATTTGCATAGTTTGGAGTGATTTTTTTAGATGTGTTTGAGATACGTCGTAGCAGCACAGCGTCACACATAATGACAATTGACGTCAAATCCAGTGTTGTTTATGAAATTACAAGAACATAAACTTTTTGTCCATTATATTTATATCTAAAATTACTTATCTATATGCCAATTAACTGTCTACTGCAAAAAGATGAGTGCACTTCACTATTACGTACAATTTAAAAGAAGACGCAATTGTAAAAGATAAAAAAAGAAGCACTATTATTGCCGTAATCTTATCCATGCATTATTGTAAATGATACAGACATACATACAGGAGTATATAAACTATATATCATCGTCGTGGTATCTGTGGCTAACCGCTGGGATGTCTTAGATGCAATTATAATAAATACTTACGGGGCCGCCGCCCACTAATTTTAGATCTTATACAATATATTTATTTTCTCATTAAATAGTCCATAATAAAACTTATTATGGGTTGTTTTTTTTGTAATATTAGAGTAAAGTTTATTTAAAATGCTTATATATAGTCAGATTAAATATGTTGAGCAGTTTTCTCCTCGAATTCTGTAGAAAAAAGGAGAATGAAGTGAGTTGAAGCTTCTCTCTTCATTTTCAAGTTCACTCTCCTTAACCTACTATGCAAGAAAAGAGTGATGATAAAAACAAAAATACAGTTAGGCTATTTTTAAATTGATACAGGGCGTTGTGGCGCAGGCACACAAGCGTGCGACTGTACTTAACTATAATTGAATAACTTTTGTAATCATTCTTAACAGAATTCTAAATACTCAAGAATTTTAATTTACTTCTCATGTAGTTACATACTATTATACGAATATATAATACAGAAATATTTAATTCTTGTAATACTATATTGACAGGAAAATAATTTAATTTAGAAGCATAAATATTATATTATGTTCTTAATATTTTTAAATTTTATGGTATACTTGCATTATTGTATCGTATTTCACATTATTATTCATCATATGGTTCTATTATGTAATAAGACATATATTTTATACAATATATTGTAGTATTTAAATTAAAATATGCTTGTCATAATAACATCTACTCAACACGCAATGACTCGAAAATGTGGTCCATTCCGTTCCTCGTGTGAGGAACGGAATGTCTTAACTCTACGTTACCTCTACCTACCCGCCAGGATACAGCGTAAAATTAAAAGAAATGCCTACTTTCTTAAGAACATGACTTAACTTTTTCTTAGCAAATCTGTCTATATTTTTATTTTTTTAATACTTAATATAAATATAATTAATCATTTCATCGATCAACGAATGGTATTAGAACCCGCAACAAGCGTGTGTAGTCAAAGTACGGTAGAATATTTTTCTCTTTTGAATACAATAAAAACTATAAATGCATTAATTATATTTTCCTGTCCACGTGTGAACATCTTTGTTCATATTATTAATGATGATCTTCCTGCGAAGTCACAAATCGTCGCTTGTGACGCACTTAACTTGAGCGCTTTTTAATGTCATACGTAAATTATTTAAAATAATATAAAAAACTGGAAAAGTGCGAGCCGGGCAGCCCACAGAAGGTTCCGTAAAAAATTGGAGGTCTCCAGTTTTCTCTGCAATTCAAGATTGGCTTAACCATAGCCCTTTCATCTGATACCTCACTTAAACTAGCGGTTTGAATACCAACATTTTGCCCCCCTTTTAAGGCATTTTTTTATGATTTACCCACAAATGTATAGTTTTCATATTTTTCTGAACTAGTACTACTTGTAGATGCCAACTTATATACTTTCTCAGGTATATGGGTTGAACTTTAACTTGATACCTTTAAGTATTCCTGACCTAAAGCCTCTTGACAGACAGACAGACAGACGGACGGACAATAAAGTGATCTTATAAGAGTTCATTTTTCCTTAAAAAATACGGAACCCAGAAAATCAACATTATATTCATTTTTATAATATGTAAAATAGAAAAAACGAATATATTATACAAACGGTTTATAAAATCTCGTTGAAATTCAAGAAGCTATATTTGCTTTAGTAAACTGGTTGGTTTCCATAGTTTTGTAATACTTTATTTACATATCTATATCGGTATC
Source organism: Heliconius cydno galanthus (assembly GCA_036379175.1). Taxonomy (NCBI): domain Eukaryota; kingdom Metazoa; phylum Arthropoda; class Insecta; order Lepidoptera; family Nymphalidae; genus Heliconius; species Heliconius cydno. The sequence goes on from JAKRZM010000253.1 coordinate 5,567, forward strand.
TTGTTTCTATGTCTTTTGAGTCACTTTTGAAGTCACAAAGATTAAAATATTTAACTATTTATACAGTTATTTGTGTACACATATTACAACGTAAACACCCATGTTTACGGTGCAGCTGAGCCTAATATGACTTTCCGAATTTTTTTCTTTGTGTGATGAATCGCAGAACTTAACGCCGCGCTTTGCCTCGACACTAGAAAGAAGAAATATAAATAATAAATTTTTCATTTCCTCGAATATGAATCGAACTCAAAACCTGTCGCTTTTACACTTTACAGTCATTATTATTTATTGTATGCTTTTTTATATATTATATGTGCACAATGTCTTACCATTCTATAAAAAAAATAGTGTTAAGACACTCAGTTCCCCACTTTCCGCCGAATTTTTCGAGGCATTGCGTGTTGAGTAGCTTAACTCAACGCCGGGTTTTGCACCAAGAATATATTGTCATAAAATATTTTTCTTTATGAGAACATGTCAGTGGTCTTCCAAGATGTTAGTTAGATCTACTTCAACAGCCAAGTTGCCAGGCAGGTCATGCTTACTTTACTCCGGCCTTCACAAACCGCGGTTATAACGTCACCATTATATAACAAATAAACAGATACATCTATAATTAAATCTGCATTTTATAATGAATTATAATATTGTTAATTGCTAATCAACATCTTCTTTTAATTTGCGAAACTCATGGTTTTTAGTGAGAAAACACAATTTTCTGAATAAATTTTCATTTACATAATAAAGATTTCATGGCGAGTCAATCAGAAGATCGATAATATAATATTCTCGTCACGTTCATAATAAATAATACATATATGTACCTGTATATACATATAATAATAAGATAAGTACTTATTAGAAAATTTTCCTCATACAATAAAAACCAATGCTCTCAAATATTGCGGTTTTAATGTTCTCAAGTGTAATTAGCGAAAACGTGTGATTTAGCTTTAAGGAAATAAAAATAGCAAAGTTCTATTGATATTTATAACTGTTTATTTTATAGAATAACACTATATATTAATTGAGCGCGCTTGGCTTGTTACCAGAGCGAAGAAATGAAAAAAAATAATGAAAATGATGAAAAAAATCTCGAAATAAAAAAAAATGTAAAGTTAACTTATAGGTACAAACAAAAATCGATTCCAGATTTATAACTATAAGTGGTAAAATGGCCGTTTGTTTAGTGGCCATACGGCGAATTAAAAGTATAGCAACAAATGTTTAAGCTATGTCGATTCTCTTAAATGTTGAATTAATAAGAAATTAAAACAAAATTATACAAATACGACGCCTTATTGCGACTTCATTTCAACTTCAACTTCACTGAGCAAATGTGTGTTTAATTACAATAAAACACGCATTTGCTCAGGTGCATTGTGTTTTTCACTAGGTTCTCTCAGAATGATATTAGGTATTAAATATAAATATTTTCGTTAAAATGTTTACAGAATAACCACTGCCCTATTACCTTGTTTGTGTACGTCGCAAAGGGAAAATACCTACAAAAAGAAAAAGAAGGGCCTTTTATTCTTTTTTAACGAAACTCTTGAAGAGACGTCGAGAGCGATTTTAACACGCTCCCTAGCTTTCGAGATTGTAAATTGTAGTAGCACTAGCAAACGATTCCTAAAACAATATTTGCTATTCTTATTTTTGTTGTGTAACTATATATTTGTTTTTATTAAAACCAGCTAACCTGTAGTTACGTTGCGTTATAAAAAAACAGCTTCACGCTGTATCCTGCACCCAGAATGGTAGGCAGAGGGCTTTTACCTAGATGCCAGAGAAAATAAATTACAATATTAATAAATAATCCATTCCCTTGAATGAGGATCGAATCCACTACCGTCGTGTTATAGTCGCAACCTTGTGCCCCTGTGCCACGACGCGACGGCCTCAATCATTATGAATTCGTGCTAATCTAAGTTTGACAACTACTCGTGACAAGCAAAACTTTTATACGTTTTCAAAGCCATTTCTTTAGTATATCTATAACTGATTCTATTTAAATAATTATATTTAAAATTGTTAACAAGTTTGTAATTTTTGTATTTGTTTGTTGCAGCAATGTCGGCCGACAGGTCGACGACAGATATCCATGGCTTACTTAACGATACTGGTAAGTTCTAATGGAAGTTATATAAAATCCAATATATCTTATTACTCTATTTTATTACGATGTCGTTAATGTAGCAAGAGATATTCTGTAAATAAACTTAGATACTTAAATATAACTTGTACCATCTAGACTAAAACTGATTTATTTATGAACAGCGCCATCTATGAACTGACTTGAGAAACAACAAATTGTCATTGAATTTATGCTAGATGGCGCTTTATCGTAAGTAGCGCCATCTCTTAAGCAATGTCAAAAGTTGTAATGTTATTTAAATGTTAAATTGTTTTTAAAGTCTCTGATAGATGACACCCCTATCTCAGTCTAAGGTTATTTTATAGCGCTTTTATACTTCATAGTTATAAATTTTAACGTTAGTTAAGTGTTATAATATTTTATTGTTCTTTAATTTATAAATTTTGTACAAAAAATTATAAGTCTCCGTATTATGTTATTTAAATATAGATTCGAATGCGAATTTTGTTTCTATAAAAATAAATATATAAAATATAGCAATTTAAAGTTCAATTTAAACATTTGTTACTTTATTACGAACTTATGACAAAACTAAATACTCATAACGATGAATATACAAAGTACTAATCTAATACCATTGGACGTTAAGGAAATAATTACCTTATTTTACTAGGTTAAGGTAAAATATAATAAAATTTACTTTGTAGTTACAACTACCTGCTTATCTCTTGAAATAGTATAGAATTTGTTGAATAAAACTACATTCTTTATATTGGCGGTTACACAATACTTGTCGTAATACCACTTCAATGTAAGTCTAACAACCCATATAAATGTAACTGTTGTTACAATTTTGCTTAAAGAATATAATAATTATTTAAATATTAGCCTTGTCAAAATAGGCCGTAGTGGCGCAGGCGCCCAAGCGACTGTAATGCGACGGTTATGGGTTCCCATTTCCGCTCGGAGAAATGAATTACTATTTATTAGTATTTTCATTTCGATAACTTTCATGTTTTAAGTTCCACCATTCAACACGCATTCCCTCTAAAATTTGGTAGAAAATGGAGAAAGGAGTGTATTAACACTAGATTCGACGACCTTGCTGTGTGTGGGATACAGCGTGAAGCTAAAAAAGGTCTATAAGTAAATAAATACATGGTTTGTAAATTCATATAAAATTGTAGTTCGTTAGGTTTAAACTACTATAGGAGTAATTTATAACAAAGGTAATTACTAAAAAAAGTTTAGTTTTTTTCTTAATTTTTTATTTGTGTTATATTTTTAACATTTTCTCGTAGTCACTGTAGCACTAGCATCGCACCTACACAGTTTCTTTTTTATAGAAACTACTTATAGATTATATCATAATACAACTTTCACTCATACGCTTCAGTTATTATATGAAAAAATATAAAAAATAAATATCTAGTCAACTTTAAATAAAATATTTTTAATATTATCGTTGTTAAAATGCAAGAGTGTTATTTCTTCCACCATCTTATACATCAAATGAACCTGTGTACACTGATATACTAAATACACCAGTCAATAGTGTTAAAAATCTTTTTATTTACTTATCTGCATACTAAATTCTAAAATCGAATTAAATCAGCTTCACGTTGTGTCCTTGACACAGAAGTACCCTTCAGGCAGAGGGATCCTAGAGTTAAAACACTCCGTTCCCCACTTTCCACCTTAACTCTCAAAACTGAATTCAAAGCTGTGCTTCACCTCGACACCAGAGTGAAGAAATTAATATTTAAATTCAAATGAATATTTCATTTTCTAGGGAAGGAATCGAACTCACGACCAGTCGCGTTCACACACTGCGCCACGACTGGCCTCAATCTACTTACCTATATACTATACTCGTATAAAATATATAAAAATCCAACATAGGCGATAAATACATACGAATAAAAGTTTTCATGGCAGAATATAGAAACACGTGTAGACAATATTATGGAAACAATACTCAATTTCCTTCTATTATTGTTACGAAAGCGGTTCCGCCAGTAGAGTAATCTATTTACAGTGGGATTGACCCGAGACCTTCGATGATTAATAATACAGTATATTTCTTCATATTTAGTTTCCAATATTATGTTATTGAATGGAATAATCTTAGCTTTTATTAGTCTTTTATTAGTGTAAATTACAAACTTGCATAACACAACAAATAAATAATAAGTTAATTGGAACTCAGACGTTTATTTGTTCGGGAAAAACATAATCCGGTACTTATTCTTGGTTTGATTTTCCAATGAAATCATAATAAATATTAAATAATAATATAATAGAGTTTATATTTATTAAATAAATTGATTCTTTTTATCCAATTCGTTTACATTGCATTTTTTATATTTATATTACTTTTCATCTACCTTTATTCTTCAATAATCAGTGATAAAGTTTAGTATATTTTATGCATATAAAAGTTACCTTAGCGTTATTTTGCTCTGTTAAATATAGAGCACTTGTTGGCGACGAATATTCTGTTTTTGCATAGGCATGGTGAGCCTTGAAATATATCACTCCGATCTCCACTTTTAGATTATTTAGATACTTTGGATATACCAAGAAAAATCAAAACCTCAGCTATCATGTAAATGTATGAAGTCGCGACAGATTGTGGGTTCGATTCCCATTCGAGGATATAAAATATTTAATATTTTCTTTTCTACGCTCTGGTGTCGAGGTAAAAGCTTGACGTTGAGTTCCACCACTCAACACGCAATGCCTTCAGAATTCGGCGGAAAGTGAGGAGTGGGATGTCTTAACAGGTTTCTTCTGCATATCCTGCTACATGTGGAACGCTGTATACATATATGTGTGTATATTATCTGAACCGATTTAAAAAATTAAAAAAAAAATGTTAAAAATATTGTTATATTTTTTTAATCTTATTCCATTTGAATAACTTAAGAAAACTGCATTTTTCTATACAATAACTATTAACACGTCTAAATATTTTAGTCCGTTTACGTAAGCCATTAAAAACTTTCCAATCTATTAAATGATTAACCATACAGGAAATGTTTAGTACTTTCCTGTTTTTCTAGATATTAATTATCAGACATCAGTTTCACCCGCCGCTCGCCGGACAATTATAACTGTTTCTATCAATTATTTAGCGATTTGTGAAATCTATATTGAATTTATAATTACAATCTTGTCAAGATATCAAAAAGAATGAAATTACAGTCGTTTACTTAAAAATAATGTCTATTAAAATGAGTAGAGAATAGAGAAATTAATTTCTTTGCACTAGAAATATGAAGCTAAAAGAACTAAATATATATACAACAAAATATTTAGCAAAAGTACCAAAGTGGGGAGTCACGAAGTAATCTACAATCTGTTATAGGTGGCCTGGTTTTTCTCAAGTGTAAATAGATTTTTTCCATACGAACCGCTCGATTCGCAAAGGTTACGATACTTGCAATACGGTTACGGTTTTGAGTATTTAATTTGGCTTTTACATTCCACTTTCTATACCATTTCCAGGTTGACTGACTGACATAACTGACATGCCAAATATATAAATGGTTTGTCAGTTAAGGGGTGCCAAAAACAGTAAATATTTATTATTGTTTTACTTCAACTATAGTTAAGTGCCTTAGTTAATACAGCGGCTTGTGGATTAATTTCTTTTCTGGGAGATAAAATTTTAATGATTTTATGTTTTGACCTGGTTAGGTAAATCGTGACCTAAGGTTCCTTATACTTACTTATTGCTTAATTAACTCAAGCATTTTTTTCTTAAATAGAACAGAGGAAGTGACTTTTATTTTTACAATAATATCTCTATTACGATTCAATTACATATTACATAAGCTATAAATATATACAAATTGTACTAGCTTATACATTAATCAATCTATTATTATTATTATTACTTTATTAATAATATTCCACTAGATATTGAAATAATTAATTATAATAACAAGTAGTTTTATTAAGGAGAAGCGAGTACTTTTGGTACGATGGTCCGCTGGGGGCACGATAACAGATATTCTCTATATCTGTATAATTTACTGGACCCTTGACATTTAAACAAATAAATGTGATAAGAAATGGAAACTTCCTTCCTAGTATTATCTTTATTTAGCATAACTAATGAAATTTATTAATATATTGCGTTATACTGTTTAATTAGGGGTTAAAATATCTTATGATATCTTGTTATTGTTTTATTTAAATATTTTATTATGACTGTGGTTATTTATAGTCATGTTTTCTATATGTAAATTTATATAATCGAGTAACAGAAATAACCTGATTTTATAGATAATTATTATTATAAATAATTATAATAAATAATTTTATAAATAATATTCAAACTTGACTTCACAATTGTCCAACTTAATTATAATTAGTGTCTCTTCATCTTCTCATTCTTCCCACGTTTAGGAAATCCAGGAGATAAAAATAAAACTATACATTATTAATATTTAACATATTTTTTCTTTGTGTCATTTTAAAGGCATTATGAGGTTAGACTGAACTCAGTGTTAGAAAAAATATTTTCTAATATGTACTCGTACCTGGCCATAAAATATTCAAATATCTCCTCTCTACCTACCCTCGTACAAGTTCTAATACCCCTACTTATTTATAAAAATCAAAAGAATACTTATTTTAGTTGTGAGACAAGTTTCAGAATTAAAGGCGTAATTATGCGAAATTTCATATAAAATTTCAAATTGATACATAACACTAACACATAACACACTTACACTATCACTGTCACACGTGTTTTGGTTTATTACTACTTATACAAAGCTAGGGATTACGGGTTCGATCCCCACTGATTATAAATATTTGTTGAATAAGCATGAGTATTGTTTCTTTATCTTCATATCAGTGATTGATATTTATGAATGTTATCAAACTTATATAATGTATGTTTATTTACTATCTTATTACCTAAAGAGTAGGCAGAAGGAACCTACTTACCCCCTACTTACCTATTTGATTCGAGACATTGCTTGTTGATTGGCGGAACTCAACGCCGCGTTTAGTCTAGCAGAGCAGGGAACTTTTGAAAAAAAATTATAATTAAATCAAACCCACAACCACCAACCAAAAATAAATTGACCTTTCCAAAGGCGTGCTATACGAAACTGCCACCACTGCCAATATTTCCTACACTGTAGACTAAACATGTCATTATATCGTACATTTCGTTATCGGACCGTTTTCGGGTACAAATAATGTTTCTGATGTAATGGCGTGATGTTGATGGGACATACATACATACATACATACATACGCACTCGTATCTTTGTTTTGGTTGGTGCGTGCGTCACTCCTGGCCTCTCTTGATGACCGTTGTATTATTGTATTATAAATATAGTTATTGTTGCACATTCACGGTGTTTTATTGTGAGGATAACTATATGAGGCCGGTTGTGCCTCAGGGGCATAAGCGTGTGCGTGAGTTCGATTCCCACTCGAGGAAATGAAATATTGAATATTTATTTTCATTATTTTCATTTCTTCGCTTCCCTACTTCATGTGGGTTTTTAGAAGGAACCTAGTGTTAAGACATTCCGCTTTCTACTTTCTGCCGAATTTTAGAGGCATTGCCTCTTGAGTTGTGGAACTCAACGCCGCGGTTTGCGTCATCAGAGCACATCAGAGCGAAGAAATGTAAATAAGAAATATTCAAACGCGTAAAAAGGAAACAAAACTATATCGTAGATTTCGATACTTCTATATTATGTTGTAAATACAAAATGTACCTACCCTACACCTGCATGCAATTTACGTGAGGAATTTTTGTAATTTAAATACAAATATAACGGCACATGTACTCGTATTATCCTATCCTATATCTTATAAAACAAAGTCGCTTTTCGTGTCTGTCTGTTGTTTCTAACTCTTCTTCTTCTAAA
>JAKRZM010000253.1:14797-40940 GCA_036379175.1 Heliconius cydno galanthus
TTTTTAGAAGGAACCTAGTGTTAAGACATTCCGCTTTCTACTTTCTGCCGAATTTTAGAGGCATTGCCTCTTGAGTTGTGGAACTCAACGCCGCGGTTTGCTTTGACATCAGAGCGAAGAAATGTAAATAAGAAATATTCAAACGCGTAGAGAGGGGGAAAAAAACTATATCGTAGATTTGTATACTTCTATATTATGTTGTAAATACAAAATGTACCTACCCTACACCTGCATGCAATTTACATGTACTCGTATTATATATATAAAAATATATGTACATATTTTTTAATTTCATAGTTGTTTAAACTGTATGTATTACGTAAGTACCTACCTACATAATAAAGATTAAAATAATAAATTTAATTGAAAAAAATATTTATACCATACTCTTGTTAATATAGTAAGTTGTATTTTTAAAATATTGATTACAATAATAAATACAGAAAATAATTTCCAGAAAAAAAATCAAAACTTAAGAGAAAAACGAAGGTTTAAGGACAATGTCACTTTCCGTGTAAATCTTCGTTTCCTGCCGTCGTTGGTATTTCCGCAAACTCTTTATTATATATAGTATATCTATATCCGGTGCCCGGAAATGGGGGTATATGAACATAGTAATGTCAGGTTAAGCTTACTTATCTAACTAAGTAAGGCTATATTATTAAATATTTTAATAAACGAGGTGGCTTGCCTCATTTACCTATTGGAATTACGCATTCCTTCTAGTTTTATAAATAATTCTTACTTTATTAGCATAAGTTCAATAACATAACGTTAGTCGATTACTGATAAATAGAATATTAAATAGAAATAGGTATTACTAATATATTTTATTCATATTAACAAAAAAATAACGATATCTCTTAGTCAGCATGTAACAGGTATATGGAATCTTTCTACTCAGAGATAAGAGTGATTTTCCACTTCGTTTCAAGATTTTCAAGCAATTTTTTTATCTTATTAACATAATAATTCTAGTAATATTTAATTTATCAATAGGAACTATGTTTTATATTTAATTTTCTTTTCATCATGACATTTTTAAATAATTTTGGTTGTCGGTAATTTAATGTAACATATTAATTATTAAATTTTATTTTATATAAATATTGGTTTTGGCATTATTTATTTTTGTCATAAAAATGTTTTTTTATAATAATTATCGTAATCCACGCTGTTTAATTACGCACGCATCCATTGGCATTGTTTTCACGCATATTTTTTTTTATTACAGAATCGGATCTCACCGGCTTATTACATGTTGGTAAGTGCATCATTTCACTTTCACTTTCATTGTATATTTATTTAACTTTTTTTTATATTTTTCTATTGGTGACTGGTGTAAACTTTTTAAATATGTACGTATAAAGTTATCATTTTCTTTTTTAGTCTGTGAAAAATTGTTATTTAAAAGAATCCAGGGTAAAAATGAAATTAGAAATACGTAGGTAGGTGCTAGGTATACATCAAATTTACCCATTAGATAGAGATTTCTTTTTGAACGCAATCTTTTTTATAAGTTTATGGCAATTACTTTACAATAAAAAGATAAGATCTCGATGTGTTTCTAAAAGTCATACTTACATATAAATATAATTAGTTATCATTAGATAAAAATTTCATCAGACTATTATAAAGAGCGATTGTTTATTTTTCCACTTCTTCTTAATTGAATGCTATAAAAATATCTGATAAAACTACATATATTAAAAGTTAAATAATAAAACCAGTGTCTATATATCTTTTTTAAGGCCTTGTCAGTCTGAGGCAATTTTTGAAGGTTCCGTGCCCTAAGAGGTAAATACGGAACCCTTATATGATAATTTTGTTATCCAGCTATTTATTCGTTTTTCAAGACTTTCTTCTAAAATCAAATGAAATTGAGAGAATGAATAATTTGGATATAAAATAACAATAAATTTAAACGAGCGAGGCCGCGTAAGGGTTGCTAGTTAAAATGAAATAAATATAAAGTAATCGAAGAAAATAAACACTTTATAGTGTTAATAAACGCATTTTATAATAGATTTCTAAAAAACAAACAGAATTGACATTATATAATTTTTTGTAGGAATCTACAAAAAACCGTTGTTATTACCTAAATTAGCTTTAATACAATCAACGGCATTGAACATAAATAGTACACAAAAGTATCTTCCGCTGTCAGCTTTTGCGAATATTATTTCTTTTGTAATCTAATTTCCTGGTTCTATGGTATTTTTAATGTATACAAATCGATAATATTTAATTATGTATTTATTTCGAAGAGGAAATATATTATAGTGACATATTGAAATGTGTTGAAAATACTAATTATGATTAGTTTTGATTTTCAAGTTATTTATTGGTATTTTTTGAATTCGAGACAAAGTATACATTTTACAATAAGTAGAGTCGATGGAAGAAAAATTATACACAATTTTATTGAAATAAAACTAACATAGCCTATATAAATATTCAGTAGTACTATTAATAACGTTAATAAACAAGAAAACGGTACCAGTTAGATTTTCTGTTTTACAGTCTTCTCACGCTACGTACTTAAAAGTTTTATTTCGTATTCACGTATTAGGAGCAGGGTGTTGAAATAGTAATAGACGGTGTTAAAAACGCAATGCTTTTTGTTACAAAAAACCAAATAAAAAAAATCTACAGTAAATTTGTCCAAAAAAGAATTACTATTGGTGGCCATTCGTGGCGCAGAGGCAGAGGTGTGTGACTGTTAACGTCACTGGTTGGGGGTTCGACCCCCACTCTAGGAATTAAAATATTGAGTTCTGCATTGAGTTCTTCTACTCAACACTCAATGCTTCCAGGATTTGGCCATAAATGTGTAACGGAGTGTTTGAGAGAAGAAGAAGTAGAAGATATACGAAAAGAAATATATATATGTTTCCAATGACAATATTAAATAATATCTGCGCCATTACTCCGTAATAATTATTATTACATGACATGTTATTACTAGCGTGCGTTTCAATTAATGTCCATGAGGGTAATTGGTGATGCCGACCTCGGGTTGATGGTCCTTCATATGACAAGCTGAAACTGTATACCGTACTTAATACGTCGTTTGTAACAGACAAACTATTTTTTTTTATATTAGTAATTATCTAGAAGCATAGAAAAATATCCAGTTTTTTCTACCAGTAATTCAATATAGGCGTCAAGGCAACGCAAGAAATCTTACAACAGGATTTGTCAATTATATTAAAATAACAATGATTCTTTTCAGTTATGTTATTCGATTCTTTTATTAAGTACCTTGTCTGTTTATAGAAGTTCCGGAATTTACAAAACGTAATTGTTGTTAATAAAGACACCTTTTTTGTTTTTTCTTCTAAAGATGGCAAAGTGTAGGTGAGTTTCGATATATAAATAAAACACGATTATATTTTAAGAGATATCATTATAAAAAATTTAAATGCTATCATGCTTAAGATTATTAAGATTTACATATTTCATAAATTACATATAAAAATATTATTATGACGAAAAGTTTCAACACGTAAAAATTTGAAACTGAAAATACGTAGGAACTACTTTCTGTAATAAAGTTAACGGCGTTCTTTCTGCTTTGGTGAGCTTGTCAAACAGTTTACCGACTATAACTGCAAATCTAAAGATTCAAAATCCTGTACTTTTTACCGATATTTTAAACTGAAGAATGCATAAATTTCATTGGGGTAGGTACGTAGAGTTAATGATAGCGGAATTTCGACATTTTCGTAATATGCGTGCAATAGATTCATAATTAAAACCAAGTGAAGAAATGAAAAAATACATAAGTGGAGATATTAAGAATTAGGAATTTGGTGTTGCTAAAACGTGTTCAAAATAAAAATATTAAAAAAAAGAATTGAAAAAGAAAATGAAGATACATGAAGAATGAAAGTAAAACGAAAAATATTAATGTTGCCATTTTAAAATTTCATTGATGCAATCTACTTTTAAATATAAAAAAAAAGTTTCATCTCTTGGACGAAAGTTCTAGAATATCTTTGTTTCGATTTGGCATAATAAATGCTTAATGCATATTAATATTTAACTTGGCATTGTACCAGAAATTAATTTAACTGTCTTTTAATCGCCTCTTAGATGATCTGAAGTACTTAAATAAATATAACTATTTTAATTGATCTTTATGAGTGTATATTCTAGAATTTACGAGCTTTGTAATCCGCCGTGCGCTCCAAATAATGACAGATTAAAAACAAAACGTTTTTGAAGTATATAAGTACGTATATATTATTTAAATTTAATATAATTTGGCACTATTCCAGAAAATATTGGATTTGTTTAGTCATACGAAGTTAAAATAATAAAAATATTTTTTCTTGGGCTTCAATACAAAGGACTAATGAAATTGAGGTTTTATTGTTGCAAAGTCACTTCGTTCATTCAACTTTACACTACTACAGTGTAATAAGATATTTTGTATAATTTAGTAATATTACCCATATTGAAATATTAATGAATCTGTTATTACAATTATTGTCAAAACCTATATTTTTATTAATATTTTAAAAACGACTATAAGTCAGTACCACAGCAACATATTCTTAACAATACTTATTAAATCATTCATTGGGGTCGTTGTAAACATTATTAAAAACAGGACAAAATAAGATAAAAATATTCAGATTAGTGAAAACAACATCAATCAGAAGTCATGTTTAAATTATAAACGTTTCCAAAATATATGTGTGAACTTTAACATCAAAATGTCGAACTAATAATATATTTTTTTAATTTACCAAATTTTGCTTATAAATAAACATATTGAATGCGTTATAATAATATATTTTAAATACATAAACATTTTCATATCTCAATATCAATTTTAATGACGTATATTATAATTCATATAGGTACTAACTAAACACATTTGCGACGTTATACGTAAATTTTATTTGTATTATTTTTATTTGTACGTACGCTACGTATATATAAAAAGACGTATATATTTTTGTAATATATTTATGCTTATTGAAAATTAATTTATTTAAGTAACGAAACCAAGCACTATACTTTATCCAATCATTCTAAACAACAAAACCTTTTGTACTCTCTCTCCCTACTCTCTTTCTTAGGGGGTACAGCGTGAAGCTGAAAAAAAAAGTAGTTATATACACAGCCCTAACATACATTAAAGCAACAAACCACTACGGTGTCGATATATTTGGGATTGTATATTCTGCTCTACGTTCTCAACGCCTGCTGAAATAACCCGTCAGACCCGCCAGGCTGATAATGAGGAAACGAGGTTGAAATAACTAAAAGACTGACTGACACAAGAGTCGTTTATCGTCCTTAATTTAATAGTTCCCGTAACAAATTTGTAGCTGCAATTAATTCTTTGAATGACACGCACGGTACCGTTGGTTTTTCTATAGTTCGTGTATTGTAGTCCTTGTTGTAATGGTATCACGAGTCATGAAGTCTACGTTCTCCAGTATTATATAGTTGGTAGATTATTTTTGTTTTAGCAACGACGCAATTTGTTTTCCTGTTTTGATGGTAGGTTACGTAGAATTAAATACGCGTAGATCATGCTGAAATAAAAACGCAATTAGTTGCAGTTTTGTCATGTTAGTTGCACTTTGAACAAATTTAAAGGATAGTAAAAAAGAACAACCGATTCTTACTAAATATCCAACTTCAACCGAATAAATTGGGTAGTAGCATTATATAGCATAATTTATTACTAGCGTTACTTTTCTGTCTGTTTTTTCTTCAATATAAATGTGTAATTTTTAAGAAATTTTTACTACTGTTCTTATATAAATATTTTCTTTGGGCATAATGGCCAATAAATGTTGAGATAATATTTAATCATAATTAAATATTTTAAACGACATAAAATTCAGTTTTTCGTAATACAATCATTATACGCTTTTTCGATTATAATCGCATTTTGTAAAAAAGAAATATTTATAGTATCTATGGGGGTGTACTGGAAGCAGAAAACTTTAAAGCAACCTGTCAGTTTGTCTGTAATAAACATCACACAGACAGACGTAAACACCGCGCAAATTAACAATTAAAACCACGATTGTTTTTACAAGACGAAAAAAGACTGACCGATCTGCGCAGTAGCGGAGCGTAAAAATATATCAGACTTTTGGGAATTTGTTTGTAGTATTTATCTATTATTTATTGTTCTAAACAGTGATAACTTTCAGGTTTTTTTGTTTTTTTGAGTTTGGGAAAGTTTCAAGGTATATTTTTATATCTTAAGCCTAATATTTACTTTATTTTCTATATGACGACGTATCTATAAGTAGGTATAGAATATACTTATTTTAGAAAAAAATTAAGTAAGTACTAAATTATACAATGAACGTTTGGTGTGAATATCATTTACATACCTCATATAATAGGCTTACAGAATACAATTGTTTATTAAGTGACCAAAATATAAATGACCCTGTCTGTTTAGTAGGAAGAGAATAATATTATATTTATTTAAAAAAAAACATCGTTATTTTATCATTCCTCTGTCATTTCTTTCCTTTGATGTGAATTATTTATTTTCAATCATACAATTCTAATTTAGCTATAATTAAACTTTCTCTTGATCAGGGAGGATAGGAGTTCGTAAAAAAATCGGCCAGATGCGAGTCTGACTCGCGCACAATGGGTTCCGTACCATTATTTAAAAAACGTCAAAGAATTAGAAACACATTTCTTATATGGGCCCCCCCTTATTGTTTTTAGTATTTGTATAGGGGCAAAAGAAATACATCATCTACGAAAATTTCACCTCGCTAACTACAAAAGTACATGATGCAGCGTGATGACTAACAGACAAGCAGGAAGACAGTGAAGTCTTAGGTAATAGCGTCCCTTTTGGGAACCTAAAACTGTTTTGAGAGGTATTAATAAATCACTATAGTAAATATTACAAATATAAATAAATAATACATATAATAAAAATTCAAATACATAACCATTACATATTCATTTAGTGTATCTAACTATTTATCAAGGCCTCCCAGCAAACCAGGAAGAACACCTGACGTAAATAACGTTTATACATATATAATATGCATTTATGTATTATATGTATGTATGTATTATGTGCAATTTCTGCGCAATTAGTAAAAATATGTGATGTTAATTGACGTCATCTGTGTAATGAACGTGAACGTCACATGTGAAAGATGTCATGATGTCGTTATGATATACTGGTAAGCGGAAAGATAAGCCCGATTGCTGCTAGTAGAAAGATGATGTAATTTTTTTGTCAGCTTCACGCTTTATCCCGCATATTGCAGGGTAGGCAGAGGGAGCCTAATGTTAAGACATTCCGTTCCCCATTTTCCCCATTTCTTTTGAGGCATTGCGGGTAAACGCAGCGCTTTGTCTTGTTACCAGAGCGAAGAAATGATTAATAAATAATAATTAATTCCCCCGANACAAGCTGAAACTGTATACCGTACTTAATACGTCGTTTGTAACAGACAAACATTTTTTTTTATATTAGTATTTATCTAGAAGCGTAGAAAAATATCCAGTTTTTTCTACCAGTAATTCAATATAGGCGTCAAGGCAACGCAAGAAATCTTACAACAGGATTTGTCAATTATATTAAAATAACAATGATTCTTTTCAGTTATGTTATTCGATTCTTTTATTAAGTACCTTGTCTGTTTATAGAAGTTCCGGAATTTACAAAACGTAATTGTTGTTAATAAAGACACCTTTTTTGTTTTTTCTTCTAAAGATGGCAAAGTGTAGGTGAGTTTCGATATATAAATAAAACACGATTATATTTTAAGAGATATCATTATAAAAAATTTAAATGCTATCATGCTTAAGATTATTAAGATTTACATATTTCATAAATTACATATAAAAATATTATTATGACGAAAAGTTTCAACACGTAAAAATTTGAAACTGAAAATACGTAGGAACTACTTTCTGTAATAAAGTTAACGGCGTTCTTTCTGCTTTGGTGAGCTTGTCAAACAGTTTACCGACTATAACTGCAAATCTAAAGATTCAAAATCCTGTACTTTTTACCGATATTTTAAACTGAAGAATGCATAAATTTCATTGGGGTAGGTACGTAGAGTTAATGATAGCGGAATTTCGACATTTTCGTAATATGCGTGCAATAGATTCATAATTAAAACCAAGTGAAGAAATGAAAAAATACATAAGTGGAGATATTAAGAATTAGGAATTTGGTGTTGCTAAAACGTGTTCAAAATAAAAATATTAAAAAAAAGAATTGAAAAAGAAAATGAAGATACATGAAGAATGAAAGTAAAACGAAAAATATTAATGTTGCCATTTTAAAATTTCATTGATGCAATCTACTTTTAAATATAAAAAAAAAGTTTCATCTCTTGGACGAAAGTTCTAGAATATCTTTGTTTCGATTTGGCATAATAAATGCTTAATGCATATTAATATTTAACTTGGCATTGTACCAGAAATTAATTTAACTGTCTTTTAATCGCCTCTTAGATGATCTGAAGTACTTAAATAAATATAACTATTTTAATTGATCTTTATGAGTGTATATTCTAGAATTTACGAGTTTTGTAATCTGCCGTGCGCGCCAAATAATGACAGATTAAAAACAAAACGTTTTTGAAGTATATAAGTACGTATATATTATTTAAATTTAATATAATTTGGCACTATTCCAGAAAATATTGGATATGTTTAGTCATACGAAGTTAAAATAATAAAAATATTTTTTCTTGGGCTTCAATACAAAGGACTAATGAAATCGAGGTTTTATTGTTGCAAAGTCACTTCGTTCATTCAACTTTACACTAACTACTACAGTGTAATAAGATATTTTGTATAATTTAGTAATATTACCCATATTGAAATATTAATGAATCTGTTATTACAATTATTATTTTTAAATCCTATATTTTTATTAATATTTTAAAAACGACTATAAGTCAGTACCACAGCAATATATTCTTAATAATACTTATTAAATCATACGTTGGGGTCGTTGTAAACATTATTAAAAACAGGACAAAATAAGATAAAAATATTCAGATTAGTGAAAACAACATCAATCAGAAGTCATGTTTAAATTATAAATGTTTCCAAAATATATGTGTGAACTTTAACATCAAAATATCGAACTAATAATATATTTTTTTAATTTACCAAATTTTGCTTATAAATAAACATATTGAATGCGTTATAATAATATATTTTAAATACATAAACATTTTCATATCTCAATATCAATTTTAATGACGTATATTACAATTCATATGAATTAACTAAACACATTTTACGTCATACGTAAATTTTATTTATATTATTTTTATTTGTATAGCTACGTATATATAAAAAGACATATATTTTTGTAAAATATTTATGCTTATTGAAAATAATTTAGTTAAGTAACGAAACTAATCTCTATACTATATCGAATCATAAACAACGAAACCTTTTGTATTCAATATTAAAGTGAGAAGCGTAGTGTTTTAACACTAATCTCTCTCTCCCTACTCTCTTTCGTAGGGGGTACAGCGTGAAGTTGAAAAAAAAGTAGTAAGTACAAAGCTCTAGCATACATTAAAGCAACAAACCACTACGGTGTCGATATATTTGGGATTGTATATTCTGCTCTACGTTCTCAACGCCTGCTGAAATAACCCGTCAGACCCGCCAGGCTGATAATGAGGAAACGAGGTTGAAATAACTAAAAGACTGACTGACATACAAGAGTCGTTTATCGTCCTTAATTTAATAGTTCCCGTAACAAATTTGTAGCTGCAATTAATTCTTTGAATGACACGCACGGTACCGTTGGTTTTTCTATAGTTCGTGTATTGTAGTCCTTGTTGTAATGGTATCACGAGTCATGAAGTCTACGTTCTCCAGTATTATATAGTTGGTAGATTATTTTTGTTTTAGCAACGACGCAATTTGTTTTCCTGTTTTGATGGTAGGTTACGTAGAATTAAATACGCGTAGATCATGCTGAAATAAAAACGCAATTAGTTGCAGTTTTGTCATGTTAGTTGCACTTTGAACAAATTTAAAGGATAGTAAAAAAGAACAACCGATTCTTACTAAATATCCAACTTCAACCGAATAAATTGGGTAGTAGCATTATATAGCATAATTTATTACTAGCGTTACTTTTCTGTCTGTTTTTTCTTCAATATAAATGTGTAATTTTTAAGAAATTTTTACTACTGTTCTCATATAAATATTTTCTTTGGGCATAATGGCCAATAAATGTTGAGATAATATTTGATCATAATTAAATATTTTAAAAGACATAAAATTCAGTTTTTCGTAATACAATCATTATACGTTTTTTCGATTATAATCGCATTTTGTAAAAAAAGAAATATTTATAGTATCTATGGGGGTGTACTGGAAGCAGAAAACTTTAAAGCAACCTGTCAGTTTGTCTGTAATAAACATCACACAGACAGACGTAAACACCGCGCAAATTAACAATTAAAACCACGATTGTTTTTACAAGACGAAAAAAGACTGACCGATCTGCGCAGTAGCGGAGCGTAAAAATATATCAGACTTTTGGGAATTTGTTTGTAGTATTTATCTATTATTTATTGGTTCTAAACAGTGATAACTTTCAGGTTTTTTGTTTTTTTGAGTTTGTGAAAGTTTCAAGGTATATTTTTATATATTAAGCCTAATATTTACCTTATTTTCTATATGACGACGTATCTATAATTATAGAATATACTTATTTTAGAAAAAAATTAAGTAATACTAAATTATACACTGAGCTCTTGGTGTGAATATCATTTACATACAAAATAATAATTGTTAACAAAATTCGCTACCTCATATAATAGGCTTACAGAATACAATTGTTTATTAAATGACTAAAATATAAATGACCCTGTCTGTTTAGTAGGAAGAGAATAATATTATATCTATTTAAAAAAAAAATACATCGTAATTTTATTATTCGTCCGTCATTTCTTTCCTTTGATATGGATTATTTATTTTCAACCATACAATTCTAATTTAGCTATAATTAAACTTTCTCTTGAACAGGGAGGATAGGAGTTCGTAAAAAAATCGGCCAAATGCGAGTCTGACTCGCGCACAATGGGTTCCGTACCATTATTTAAAAAACGTCAAAGAATTAGAAACACATTTCTTATATGGGCCCCCCCTTATTGTTTTTAGTATTTGTATAGGGGCAAAAGAAATACATCATCTACGAAAATTTCACCTCGCTAACTACAAAAGTACATGATGCAGCGTGATGACTAACAGACAAGCAGGAAGACAGTGAAGTCTTAGGTAATAGCGTCCCTTTTGGGAACCTAAAACTGTTTTGAGAGGTATTAATAAATCACTATAGTAAATATTACAAATATAAATAAATAATACATATAATAAAAATTCAAATACATAACCATTACATATTCATTTAGTGTATCTAACTATTTATCAAGGCCTCCCAGCAAACCAGGAAGAACACCTGACGTAAATAACGTTTATACATATATAATATGCATTTATGTATTATATGTATGTATGTATTATGTGCAATTTCTGCGCAATTAGTAAAAATATGTGATGTTAATTGACGTCATCTGTGTAATGAACGTGAACGTCACATGTGAAAGATGTCATGATGTCGTTATGATATACTGGTAAGCGGAAAGATAAGCCCGATTGCTGCTAGTAGAAAGATGATGTAATTTTTTTGTCAGCTTCACGCTTTATCCCGCATATTGCAGGGTAGGCAGAGGGAGCCTAATGTTAAGACATTCCGTTCCCCATTTTCCCCATTTCTTTTGAGGCATTGCGGGTAAACGCAGCGCTTTGTCTTGTTACCAGAGCGAAGAAATGATTAATAAATAATAATTAATTCCCCCGAGTGGAAATCGAACCTACAACCATCACGTTTACAATCACACGCTTGTATCACTGTGCAATGATGGCCTCATAATATTTAATTGCCTATAATTATTAGTAAGTTATTACATGCATTATTAAGACTTAGACCAGTGTGTCCTCGTCTTCATCCATGAAGAGAATACTTAACCTAGAGTTATATAATTAAGGTATTATATATTTATACAATGGCATATTGACAATTGTGATATATTTAGAACGTGTGTTATTATTAAATTTCGATATAAGGTTAAAATTTTAGTATCTTTCTAGAATCTTGGGATTTTTAAAAATTTTGTTTATTAAGAAGAAACAATGTTAAAAGATATAATATAACTCACATATGTTAATGCAAATCTCTTCATCAAAATAACCTTTACGACGTGAAAATACTTAACATATTGAAACAAAAATGGAAATTTCTCTTCATATGTTAATTATACATAATATGAAATTCTTTAAAACAAAATATATTATTAGCTTAGAAAATCAGTACAAAGAGAGAATAACGAAAACAAGTAAAGCATTCCATGTCGAATGCTGAATACGCGAGACAATCGAATACCATCGCTCTCGGAGTTTTCCAATAACCATATACGTACGAACTAAGTCCGTGACCAATCTTTTACGAAGTTGGGTTACATATGCACGTGACATTTTGTATAATGTTCATGTTTTTAAGTATTTATTGTATGAATAATATCTATCTATGCTTATCTTGTCTAGATAATTACCGTTTTCTAGAAATATGAAATTTGTTTATTTTGCGTTCTAAGTTTGAGATTTTTTTAATAGGTACCTAACATTTTTTGGCAAGTGTTATTTTATTTTTTTGTTTAAAAGATTAACTGAAATTGAATGTAGGTATTTTGCAAATATAAAAACAATACTTTAATCAAATTATAAATGACAATGATAAAATATAAAAGCCAGATTAATTAGAAATTAAAACAAAACAAACTAAATTCGTAAATATTTGATAACGATTTTAATCCACTGTGTTTTTGTAGATATAATTGTTTACCACACATAAGTTATTCTTATTAAAAAATGATATCAGTTTGCATATCTGCTAAACAAGAATTCCCAAAAATACAAAATTACAGATGTTATCGATTTCAATTACTAAATTTCAAACAATATTTTTGTTTATCGTTCTCGTACTGCTTTCTCTAATCTGACAATGACTTAAAAGAAAAATAAATAAATATAAATATTCTCTTCTATAAATTTTGGTTTATTTATTAGTAAAGTCAGGAAAAATCTGTCTACAGGAAAAACAAGTCAATCTATTCAGACCTAGGAATGTTTTCTTACAGTGACGCTAACGTGCCAAGCGTAGGATGGCATCCGTCATTAGATCAAAAATGTCAGGTTCAGGTTTTGACTTACGACGCCATTCTGGCTTGCTTTTAAAATATGAAATAAGTCTTAACAAATAAAACATCTTTAATTCTTTGATGAAAATTCACATTACTGTTTGACGAAATTTCACGAATACATTTCAATAAATAAGTTTTTTTTTCATACTATATAAAGACATGAAGTAAGAAAGATTAAAAACATGATGTAAGAAACATTTTTCTCTTAAATTTTTATAATAATTTTATTCTTTCAAAATTTTTGTGTATATTAAATTCGTCTATTGTCTGCATTGCGGAATACGCACCAGTTTCATCAGGTTAATCCTACTTATTATATGTTTGTTTCTCTTTCACACAAAAACTACTGAACAGATTTAAATAAAACTTTACAATAACATAACCAATAACATCAGAATAACACATATTCTACAATTTATATAAATATTTTATATAATTTGACTATAATATAAAAATACATATAAGCGGGCGAAGCCGCAGAGTAGCTAGTTTTATTATAAAATTATGGAAGTAGAATAATACAAGCATAGTCAATCAATGTCTTATTGACATTGTCGTATAATGTTAAATTCATGACATTCAGTGAAACGTATTTATGGGCAGATCGATACGACGTGTTGACGCCAGCGTACGTCACGTTTCCCTTAGCCTTGTCACCGTCACAAGCTGCTACCGTAATACATATTTTCTTATAAAAACTTGGCGATGTCAAATGTTTCCTACAAGTGACGATTATGACGTCTTAACTTAGTAGAACATACATGAAATGAAATAATCAATAGTCAATATTTATGTTATTTTATCTGGATTTTTTCTCAATTAAACAAGTAATTCTCTATTTAAACATCCTACTGCCCAGAGAAAATGGAACGCATAACCAACTTGGATAGTTGCTTGGAAAGTGTCGTTTCACTATTTAATATCACTACTTTTAATAAATGTTTTTCTTAGACACTATAAAAAATTACTGCACTGAATATTACAGTTATTTTTGTAAGTAAAAGATGGTCACGTGTAAATCTTTCATAACGGTGTCAGTCATGATTCCTAAGGCCAGTGTAATTAGGCACCTGTCTACGGAGACGAGCTATTTACTTTGAATGACCTAGTCTATCTGGGTTTACTGATAAAAATAAATAAATAATCAAAGCTCCCTTCTACAAAATATTATCTTTTCTTTTTTTCTTCAGCTTAGTGGTAAGACACTCTGCTCCCTACTTTCCGCTGAATTCTGGACACATTGCGTGCACAGCACAAACTCAACGCCGTGCTATGCCTGGACACCAGAGCGAGGGAATATAAGTATCAAATATTTCATTTCCTCAAGTGGGGAATCGAACCAGCAACCTGCTGCGTTTACAGTTACTTATTTGTGCCCCTGCGCCACGACTGGCGTATTCTATTTCCTTTTTTTTAATCATATCATTAATTAATATTATTTTTTTTAATTGACGTTTTTTAAAGTACTATAATTCACTATTAAAAAATACAATGAACTATTTTAAATAGTACTATAGTCATCAAAATCTTACTATATCTATTGCAAATGGAGAAAACATGTTTTGTTGTTGATCTCCTATAGATTAATAATAAATTAGTTTACGTGGTCATGGAATTTCCACGATAATGTTATCAATATAAACAAACAACTACGTCGAAAACAAGTTAACATAGTTTACAAATACATGTCATGTCAATTTTCAACTATGTTTATCATTTGTGGTTAAAATTACGTGATGTTAAAAAAATCCGGTCAATTGCGAATCCGACTCGCATACTGAGGGTTCTGTATTAATTTCGGATTTGTATGACAACGGCAAGTACAATTAATAAGAGTTGACTTTAAGTTTGCGGACATTTGAACTCATTTTGCATGTAACGAAGTACAATTATATACTTGTAATGATTTTTTCTATGAAATTTTCGAAATTTATCACTGCAAAAACTCGCTTCTTGCTAAATTTAATAACTGTACGTCCACGGGAAGTACCCTAGGCGAACTTCATACAAAATGAATCAAAACGGTGCTTGTATCTTGATTGCGTTGACTTAGAAGTTGGATTTTTTCTGTTCTTTAAGGGACCGTAGATTCAGAATTTTTGCTGTTAATTTCATATCGATACTTCAACGCGATCTCGAGGTAAATTTTCTTGACATACCGACAACGAATTGATCCTATAAGGGTACTATTTTTTCCTTTTGAGATATGGAACCCTAAAATCGTTAATAAAAGTTCAATTTTTATACAATGACTAATTCCTATACGCATTATTGTAACATTGACGAAATAGACACTGTACAGACGTCTGCTTCCAAGAAGTGAGCTCACTTCGAGCTTGATTTGCTAAGACAGATATGAGAGTTATCCTCCAAAATCATTAAACAGCCATGATTCCGCATCGTACAACAAATTTCAAGCAAATTTAAACTTTATATCAATGTGTTTTGGTTAATTTTTATATAGTAATTAAATCTTCGTAATATATTGCAGTTAAAAACAAACGATGAACGTACTTGCGTACGTTGTGGGAACCCATGGCGTGCTTCCAAAATATACACACGTTTTAGAAATTATCTTTTATCTTATTTATTATTTTATTCTGTTTATTAATTGAAAGACCAGTTGAAATGTGACAGTCTTTATTTTCTACATTATTTTATATTTGAAGAGTTTTTCTATGTCAAATTCGCTAAATGACGTAGATAAAGGTGTTTTAGCTATCACAGTGTCGAAAGAAAAATTTTTGTATTTCATGTTGTAAATATAGGTGATGATAGTTTAAATATTTGTTAAAGTTATTTGACTTTCTGATGAACGAAATAATATTTTGAAATATTTATGAAATATTAAGAAATTAATTAAAAATGAAAATGTACTTGAGGTCTGTCGTGGGGTGTGACGTATGCTTACAAGTGTGTGATGTAAACGCAACTCGTTGTGGGTTCGATCCCCTCTCGAGAAAATGAAATATTTATTTAAATTTATATTTTCATTTCTTCACTCTGGCAAAAGTCGAGGCAATTCCTCCAGAATTCGGCGGAACTTCTTAACACTAGATTCTCTGCCTATCTTGCTGCGTGAAATATGTAGGTACTTATCATTAATATCCAAGCAAATAGCTATATTAAAAGTAAGGTTAAATTTAAATTGAACGCACTGGTATCAATCTATCCGCACGTTTTATAACAAAATGGTAACTAGGTCGCACGTGCGTTGAAGGGCCCGAATGCAGTTGGAGAACCATCATGGCGTTTGACGTCAAAATCTCTCTATGCATTGCCAATAGTTATTTTAAATCTACTTTTATATTTAAATTTCATATTGAGATTGATAGATACATATATATATCTAAATTTTGTGTATAAATTATAAGTTTGTATGTCTGTACATTACAGGAAAATAACTTTGTGACGCAGAGTGAAAGGAACAAGTAGCTGGGTTCAAAGCCGATAAGCTTTGAGTATTTGATTAATTTGTATGATTCATATTTATTTCAATCTAAAACAGGCTCTATTGGCTATATTGATATCCAAAGAGCAATTGAATGTGTTTTAAACATAACTTGTTATTATACGAAATTAATAGCAACATAACTAATGAGGCCTTTGTGGCACAGTGGCTCAAGCGTGTGATTGTAAACGCGACGGTTGTAGGTTACTTCGTTCGATTCCCACTCAGGGAATGGAATTATTTATTATAATTTTATTTTTTTCTCTAGTAATAAGGGCGCTGCTCTACAAGCAAAAGTTAGGAACGGAGTGTATTAACACTAGGTTCCCTCAACCTACCCTGCTATATACGGGATACACTTAACACTTAAGTGTTTTAGTATTACCTATTTTATTAATTTTGACAATTTACTACTACGATCTGCCATATCTCATACAAATAACGTAGTTAAGTTTAGTTTAGTTTAGTTTTTATGTAAGCCAAACTATATTGTCAGTTGTAACGCATCGCCAACCATTTAGCCCTTGCTACTTGCTAGTAAAGTATTATATTTAGTTCGGGTGCCGCCCCTCTGACGTCAATGCTGACATTTGGGTTGTAATACCTAATAGCATATATGAAATATTACGACGGCGACGGCTTGATGATGATGGCTTCATGTCATGCTGCGTGGTCACGTTATATGTGGAATTTTATTAGGCTTTCTAATTAAAGATCAAGGTCGGCTGTACAAAAATAGAACTAATAATATAGGATATTGTAACTACATTTAGTCTATTTCTTTATACAATTAAATATCAATAAGTTCAGTAAAAAAATTGTGGAAATAGGAGAAACAGAAACAATTTTCATGTTTTTAACTTTTACCTTAGATGGACATTTTAATGGCTCAATTTAAATTATTGTATTCCAACATTTTTTTTGCTATCACAGTAAAAAAAACTTATTTCAACACAAAGAAAATGCCAACAATGCACTGACAGGTAAGTATTGCATTTGTGCAAGGAATAATAAAATAGGTAACAAATTTAGACATGTCCCAGACGCCCCAAATGCGTCAGCCAGTACGGAACGAACGAGAGGACCGTTTGTTAAGTGTCGATGAACTCAAAGAAACACTCGAACACACAGGTGAACAAACCCAATTAATTTAATCTGGAAGTGAAAAAGCACTTCATATCTGACGGAAATAAAACTTTATCTAATTAAATGTAATTAAATATTTTTTTCTTACATTAATTCACAAAGCGCGAGATTGAGGCGCGGCCAATTAACTCGAGAAAGAATTCGAGAAATTGCTCAAATTCGGGCGGAATTATGGTAATGGAGGGTCTCGACATTATGTTATCTCTGTTTTCCTCGCTATGCGGGTTAGGAGTTTTGTTTTGGTTATATCAGGCAAATCTTTGACCATAACAAAGTTAAACATTCAATTTATAAAAATAAAATTCCATTAGTTACTTCTCGGAACATGAAATGAGTTCAAATTAGCAAGAATGAATTATAATATTTTCCTTATTTAATATTCAGTATAATCCTTCAAAAGCATAAAACTATAGACACTATATGTCGAATTATAAATGCAAAAGTCCGGAATGTTCTAGAATATAATATAAAGCTCTGCCAATATCTAATTCTCATGTACGAAGTGCCACAAGTATAAAAATAGAGTGAATTCAAATCATCAGATATTAAATAGTTGCGTAATAAATAGTAAGGGGAGAAGTGTTGTGTGGTTTCGCCTGGTGTTCTTTCCGCAAATCTGATATATCTATATATTTCTTAGATACAGTGGTCGTTTAACCGCAATTTTTTATTTTATATATATATGGATGAAATTTCATCTTTAGTTACTGAATCTACAAGGTGTAGAGCAGTGGGAAGGCGTCTGTAAACTGTAAAGAGATTGTAGGTTCAAATTCAAAATATTCTTTATTCAAATAAACTATAAAAGCATTTTTGAATCGTCGAATGTACATGTCAACAAAAAGCTACCACCGGTTCGGAAGGCAGTTCTGCTGAGAAGAGCCGGCTTCCATTTTATGGAATGCTCGTTTCCCAGTTCTGTTCCAAATCATGTCTTTTTTGTCTTAATAGCAGACAATTTCTTCTTACATCTCTGAAACAATCGATAATAAATAAGAAAAATAAACATAATATATAAGATTCTACATATATGTATTGAGGAAGTAGAAAACTGATTTTATCTTCGACTGTTTATTCCTAGTTCTAAAATAAAATTGGCTAGAATCGTTATAACAAAACAGTGACACGTTTCAATGACTCTATTTCAGTACGACTTTGATGACTCTTGTCTAGATCGTTTATTACATATGTTATACAATTTTACATAACTTAAATCGATTATGTATTTAACTGATATTTTTAAGAAATATTACTGATATTTTAATAATTTTATATTTTAAACAAAAGATAGTGTTTTTTCATGATGTGAAAATAACGTCGTGTGTGTTGCACGTTTACATAGAATTAATTAAAATTGTTTACAAGGCTGTCTGTGTTTTTTATATATATCTCCATAAAGGTATTGTTTATCCAAAATTCTTATTTTACTAATAAAAAAGATTGAAAGGAAAACACTCTTTCGAGGTTAACTTTCAAGTGAATGAGTGGTTTGTATATGGCAGTAGAGTTTTTATATTTGTATTTTCAAAAATAAGAAATCGTATGAATTTGCAAAATTTTATAATTATTAAAAGTAGCACAGTTTTTAAAAAAAGTAATTATATTTTTTCAGAATTTATATTTCATCGAATTACTTTCATTCAAGCTGACGCAAGATATTTTTATTACTTTCAACCAACTTTCAACAGTTTTTGAAAGATCTCTTACAATATATTAAATGGAATAAATGAACTTTAGTACTAAACTACTTAATAGTATCTGCGTACGGCTCTAAAAAAATATTTTATAAATAATTTTTCTCAGAAATACTTTTGAATTTAAACTTTGAAATTAATTTCATACGTCATTTTTACGATTATACATTACTTCGCTGGCGGTAGCGATGCTGCCAGACTGTCTGATGCGATATATAAAAATAATTTACAATCTGTAGTAATTTTCATAACTCACTTACGAATCTATTTTAAAATATCAAAAAAAAACAGGAAAATTTAAAATAAAACAAAATTAGGTTTGACGTGAGAACTACAAATAGGAACTACTAAAAAATTAAATAAATTGTCGGTGCTATTTTTATTTGAATCATATTAAAAATACATTTGTAAAAGTAAGTGTGTTCATGACATTCTAAACTCATGTGTATAAGATTATCTCACAGTATTGTACATTTTCTTGTACATTGATATATATATTGTTTTCTGAATTAAATAGAATTAAAATTCTAAGCAAACGCAAGAGATTTCTACTTTCTGTAGAAATACTGAAATAGTGAAAACCGCATTTGTGAAAAAAATATATTCAGTTCTTTTTCTTGACGGTGTATTCCTCCAACAGCTGGATAAACAGAAGGAAGCTAGTGTTAAGGCACTCGGTTCCTCATTTTCGGCAGAATTCTAGAGGCATTGCCTCGTCGTCGGAGCGAAGAAAGGTTTATTCTCTTCCAACCCTGCTATATACTGGATACAGCGTGAAACCAATAAAAAAAACGTGAAATTATATTTTGCTATTGCAACATAATATATACAGTGGAAATCTTGGTCGCTAAATAAAGGCTTATTGAACGTACGACTCCTTAACTACTATGTAATTACTGCCACGTGCACGGGTCGCATGACTTTCATTCCATTTAGTTTCTATGCTAAGTATTATTTTCACTTGAAGTAAACACGCTGAATGGTTGGAACTGTCACGATTGTTCTTTATTTAGTTCATGATTTCCGTCATGAATATTGTAGAAGCGTGCAGAAATTACCATCGAAGCTGTGCGTGAAAGTAAAATAATAATGAAGATTATTGTTACTTATATATATTACGTAAGACACACGCCAGCGTGACCAGCCAAGTTGAGAAGCTAGAAGTTTTTGAGTTTTGAGTTCTTCAGAGTTCTTAAACCGCGTGCATACATTAAATTTAGCAAAGATAATAAAGCTTGTATGAAAAAAAATGGAAAGAAATTTAGAGCTTGAATTTTATCCCGAGTGAATGCAGAACACGGTATCCATATAGGTAGATCTCCCATTCTTTTATCGGTGAAGAAAAAGACGGCGCATTAGTTAACATTTAACATGGCTCTCTTTTCACGTTTATATTTTTGATTGGATTATTTTAGTAAGTAGTATGGTTTGAAATATTAAACGTTCATTTGATATATTGTGTGATATTTATGCGCAAATGAGATTGATTTAAGCGATTTTAATACCAACCAGACTGTATGAAACGTTAACAATGTCCTTATATTTGTCTTGAACCGGCTGTTCAAACTTTTCAAGACAATAACATTACGTCTTCAGTACGGGGGATTTGTTTAAGTGTTGGCTGATATGAAAGTTCTGAAATACGTAAGAAATTTAATTGTTCTAATTCATTTCCTGATAGATGTTGTATAAAAGGTAACGTAAACCTATAGGCCCAATGCTAACATATAACCATTTTAATGAAAATTTTACTCTACGTTAGGTACGTATGTTATTATTAAAATGAAATAATTAAAAGTGAATATAAAATTGAATAAAATTACAACACTAGGTTCCCTCTGCCTACACCGCTAGGTGCAGACAGCGTGAATATAAAAAAATCGTTCCAAATGAATAATAAAATGAGCTGACTGATTCAAGATAAAATACTTCTGTACTAACATAGTAACAGTATTTAAAAAGATTTTGATACGAAATTGTTTCGTAGTATTGCCTCACATATTCTCGAAGCGATAAACCAAACTAATGTCACTAATTAAAGTCCACAACGGTACTCTTACGTCAAATTCATTGTTACTATGTTGGATTAAATTTTTAATGAAGCGTAGCGGCACCAACGCGTGTTATTTCATTTGTGCAAATTTTTATCTTTATAAAAATGTATATTTTCATTCTTATTCTTATATATTCTAGTATATTATTTCTTTTTTTATTTAATGTAGTACAGGTGTTAAATACGAATATTTTATAAATGCTTTAGATATGGTGTTGATTAAAAAAATTTTCCAAGTTTTGACTAATAACTCTAGTTTTACAATTGTGATTGTCATCTAATATTGTTTTTTAGGATTATTGGTTTTTATAATCCCTTTTACAATTTCTTTTTTTTCTTTCTTCTTCCTATTATTATTATTTAATATATGTATGTCTGTCTTCGCAAAGATGTAAAGTAAGTAGCTACATAATTGTAGAGGCGAAGAGGTATTTCGATTGGGTAGCTAACGTTCTCCTTTTATATTTCCAGTAATAATTTAGCTACTATGAAGACTCGAATACGTACAGAAAATGCATCTCAAGTGCAATTTAATAAAAATATTAGGCAAATTATAATGAGGTCTAACTTTATCGCAAAAAATATCTATATTAATTTTATCAATTATATTAATCTGTATTTATATTAAAATAATACCACTTTTAAAGTAACTCTACACACTATTTCACATTTTAAATATTTCATAGCTGGTTGCAACACAAAATAAAAAATAAAAATAAACAGACATGTTCTCATTCATTTCTTCTAAGAACTTCAGTTTCGTCTGCGGTGTCGAGTTTCAAATCTTAATAATAATCTTAACGAACGGGGTCACCTGAGAAATAAAAATAAGTATCGCCTAATACAGATTCGTTTTGAGGAAAAAATTATAATATCAATAAATGGACTGCATTTTTTATATGAAAATATTTTTTATAAATACTAGAAAAAAGTGCTCTAATTTCATAAATGAATATAACCTGTATCTACTATTCTTTTTTCAGCATAAAACAGGGTAGGCAGAGGGAACCTAGTGTTAAGACACTCCGTTGCCCACTTTTCGCCAAATATTCAAGGCATTTCTCGCGTTCTTCTCCGCGCTTTGCATTGGTACCAGAGCGCAGAAATAAAAATATTAACAAATAATAATTAATTGCCCCGAATGGGAAACGAATCCACAACCGTCGTTTTTATAGTCACACTTTCGTACCATTGCGCCAAGGACCTCTATGTTTAATGTATGCTTTTATTCCAATGGGTATTAGTTTATATTTCAATTTAGGTTAGACGTAAGTCGAAGCGATATGCTGGCCCATTTCTTTTCTTGGATGTTCTTTTATGACGTCAATTACTATTTAGATGCGGTTGTGTTACTCCGTAATGAAGGTAATATTGCGCAATAAAAAATAACGTTCCATATAAATTATAGCTTGAAATTAATATACGGTTTACTTATGAGTATCAAACAGTTCACTGCGTACGTTTTAATGAAATTGCGCATATGATGTATTTAGATCAACCAACTGAAGTTTGAACTACTTTCAGTATTTAGTTCATAAGGTGAAGTAACTTGGTAGTGCTAAGGCACTCCGCTCTACACTTCTGAGTTCTGGAGTGATCGTGTGTTGAATGGCGGAACTAAACGCCGCGCTATTGCTTCTACATTAGTACGAAGAAATGAAAATATTATTATACTCCCGATATATTAGTTGTGATACACACTGAGACAAATCGAAAAGGCATTTCCTTTTAGCGAGTACACGTTTTCGTCATGTGACTAACAGCCAGACAGAGACATAAAATGTCATCGAGACTTGCTCGGGATATATGGCACTGTCTGGGTTATTATTACACCGTTTTGCAAAATATGCACTTGGCTCGACTTCAACCATATTCTATCAGTTCAGCCAAGCTGTAAACATCGCAATGTCACGAAAACACGAAATACTCGTAGTTATTAGTATGTTTGTTTACAAAAATATTTTGCTCAATTGTGATGGTTAAAGTAAACATCTTTCAGTCTTTTCCTTACTAGCCATGGAAAAATGGTTTAAATTATCAGTATATAATTACGATACAATATTAAAATATGCAATAGGTATATATGTATTATATTAATAAATATTTATTAGCAATATACATTTACCAATTTGAATAATAATTCTGACAATTTTGAATTAAATCCATTCCACAGTTGGATGACGAGGGAATATTCTCGAGGGTATTTTAAAATTATTATTATTTTAACATTATATATAAAGGTATAGAAGTATTCTATAATTAATTAAGTATAAAAAATGTATAGCAACCGTATTTGGGGTCAAAACTATTTAAAAATTATAGATAACGCCGTAGAAGTATTCTATAATTTAGTATAAAAAAAAATATCAACCTACGAGTAGCAACAGCATTTGGGGTCAAAACTCGGGACCGTCGGTTGCCCTTGGAGCTATACTTTGCGTAGCGCCTCGATTAATCTCGCCTTATATTATACAATATAATACTTTATAAATAACTAGCGGCCCGCTCGCGGTTTCACCCGCGTGAACTATGTTTTTATTAATTTCCGTCTTCATGACTACGTCCTAGTGAGGTTATGCAAAATTTGAGACTCCTATCATTTGTAGTAGTTTCATACAAATTTTCATTTTCAGCGAAGTTTCATACAAATTTTCGACCCCAAAAACAACCCCTTAGAAGTCGAATATTGCAAATTTCCGTCTTAGCGAGCACCTACGTCCTATAAATAACTCCTATGCAAAATTTGAGATTTCTAGTACATGTAGTTTCTGAGATTTCGTGATGAGTGAGTGACCTTTCGATTTTATATATATAGATAATACTCTATTGAATGCCGTCAGTGTCACAGCAATCTTTTATTTATCAAACGCTCTAGCCGTCTGAGTTATTAATAAAAAATAGTTTTTTTTAGTTTTAGTCTTTTTTGCTAACCTGCCCTTGATTCTTTAACACAGCATTTAGAATATTTGTGTATCGTAAAGGAACAGATAGTTGTAAAATTAAGAGCTAAATATTTTTTTGTGGACATTTTTTTAAGAACTTCCATTCGGTTTTCTAGCCGCGAGAAAGTTCGCGCATTAAAAAAAATCAATTAAACAGACGATTTTTTCTCACTTTTATTATTACCTAATTATAGTTTATAGGCATATAACAAATATTTTCGCTGCCGAGAATCTTAGTAAAACACTCTTTATTCTTTAAAAATCCACTTGTATCTGGTTTTCACAATAAATTTATACAAAATATGTGTAAATATGTGTAATATGTATATGTGTAATGCCTATATTATGTATATTTAGAAAATTATAACGTGTTGGCGTCACGTAGGAGTTATGACGTTTACGTAAACCAGTAGTGCTCCTTTAAGAACGTAATCAAATTTCTGTCTCACTATCGATTTTGAAATACTTACAAGCGCTTTAACAATCGCCCGTTAAATTGCTCATATGCGTCACTAATTTAATTAACATTTTTGTGAAATAAATTCAGTGGATATTGGGGAACGGAGTGTCTTAACACTAGGGGTTCCTTCTGCCTACCCTGCTTTGTGAGAGCTAAGTTGTTAAACATTACCTAATGTGACAAATTCTCTGTCCCCCAATTTTTCAACCAGGAAGTCTAGTCTAAGTTACGTGTTGAATGGAGGAATTCAATGTCGTCCTTTATCATATCAAACCGGATTTAGATTTTAAAAATATCTACAATCCATCCAATATTCTAAATAACTTTATAATATTTTAATTAAATAATATATTTTTGTTTCAGGTAAGTGAAAAGTAAGGAAGCTTTGAAGATATAATGTAGTTATTTATTTATG
Source organism: Heliconius cydno galanthus (assembly GCA_036379175.1). Taxonomy (NCBI): domain Eukaryota; kingdom Metazoa; phylum Arthropoda; class Insecta; order Lepidoptera; family Nymphalidae; genus Heliconius; species Heliconius cydno. The sequence goes on from JAKRZM010000253.1 coordinate 40,224, forward strand.
ATAGAGCCATTCATTTCTAAATTGTAATAGTAAAGTACTTATATATATCGTTATAATAATAATCAAAATTAAAAATATTATCTTAGTTTAGAGGCCGTCGTGGCACAGGGGCGCATATAAGTGTAACGCGACGGTTATGGGTTCGATCCCAACTCGGGAGAATGAATTATTACATATTAATATTTTTATTAGGCAAAAGCCTGCCATTGAATTTCGCCACTCAACGCGCAATGCCTCGAAAAATTTGACGAAAGTGGGGAACGGAGTGCCTTAACACTAAGTTCCTTCTGCCTACCCTGCTATGTGCCTGCTGCAGCAAACTAATTTCTTTTGATTTATAATTTTACTCTCTATTTTTTTACACTAAAATATATGAACAATGTTATAAGTATTCAGTATAATATTAGATATTATAACTTCCTCAAAACTGCTAATTATCACAAACGCAAACTATATCAGTAACATCAAATAACACGGGAAAATCCACATATATTTAATTGTAAGCATCTGTTAATAAATTTATTTCGTACTTCGTATATCACGTTAGAATAACCGGTTGGAATTCTAATTGATTTGAGCTATACAAGTAGAGTGTTTCACCGGAAGTAGCCTTCCTTTTCCTATATCCGTCTTAGTTGTACTTAGTGAAATGCTTTAGGAAAAATATAGATACGGAAGTAGTGAGACGGGTTTATTTTGGTTCAAAAGTGGCTAATA
>JAKRZM010000256.1:0-87636 GCA_036379175.1 Heliconius cydno galanthus
TGGCATCTTATAATTAAATTAAATTGTTAAATATTATTGACTTAAAATTTTATAAAGTTACCCTGTATGACATTTACAGTTTTTGTCCGTATTGGTGGTGTGGCGAACCATTTTTTTGTTGAGTTATAGGAAATTTTGATATGAAATTGGTAAAATCGGTTGAATTAGTTACTAATAGATACGTTTGTAGCTTTAGATTTTTATTCATGGTGTCATAGTAAACTGATAAAGAAATGAAGTAAGAAAATATAATTTTTTATTATTAAATATTATTTCTATATATTGGGTACATATTGCTAATTATATTAAATGGGTCTTTCTACGCAAAAACCATATTCTCTTAGTCATCAATCGCATGTAACGGTAGTGCTACTAGGTCAAGTACTCGGAAACGACTGAGGTTGCAATTTGGTGTGCTCCCTAGTGTGTTACTCATCATTGCTAAGTTAGCCATACAGTATAGAGAAAATAAGAAATCTTTATATTAATTTATAGATAAAAAATAATAATATTCAACCTATTTGTTAAAAAAAATATATTATTTTCTTGTTTTATTTTAATAGCATGTTTTATAATAGCGAAATATAGCGAATCTTTTTTTTATCTGATTTTGATTTTTTAATTTAAATGTAGATTATTAATATTTAAAATCATAAGCAATTAAGAAGTGGACAATCCACTCTAATGTTACTTGAGGATAAAAAATAAATTTACATGGTAGGGCTTAAATCAGGACAGACGTCATTGAAAACAGTAGTTGACTACTGATGACTCTAAATCAATTTATACGGAAAAGTAATTAGGTACAACTTTTTGAATGAAGACCAAGAAACCAATGTGATTATTAAAATGGAACTAAAAATGTCTAATTATTTATACTTTTTCCATCTTTACATAAGTATACATATCCTTTTTTTAACTTTGTCTCGACAAAAGCAATAAGCGAAGAAATAAAAAAATTAAATATTTCATTTCCTCAAGTGAGAATCGAACCCACAACCCGTTGCACTTACATTCACACGCTTTTGCCCCTGTGTCACAACTGGCCTCTATACATATTCTTGATTGAATGATAAATTGCAATTCATTATTTGTAACTTTGTTTCGTAATTGTGGATTTTATACATTTAAATTGCCATTATAACGTATGAATTCTAGGTAAAGATAAGCGAAGAATAAAATTAGACTAATAGATAGAAGTCGATTACTTACATATATTAAATAAGATATCGCAAAATGTTTTGCTAGGCGTAACTTTAATATGCTGAAAATGGTTATCTTGACTTGTAGAGTCATCCAGTGTTTATAGGCTTACATACATATATTGTAGGTAATGCTGGGATGCTCAAAGGAAACTAAAACATGGAAAATCAGCAATTTAAAATCGATCATATCTATATTAATTTATACTGCACTATTTTTTATATTAATTACAGAAACAAAATCGAATTAATTTATTTCAAAAATTCTAATATTAATTTTTAGTGTAAAGTTAACATCCTTAGCTTTTACATTTCATTTTCTCAAATAAAACACTGACAAATGCGGTAGCTATATACTAATTACATCTTATTATGGCCATCAGGTAGGCCTCGTACAATAGCATTTAATCATTACATGTACATAAAAGGTTAATACCTAAAACGGAAGTTAATTCACTTTTGTGATTCTTTATGGCGTTTGAGACATAGCTGTTGCATATGGACATTTCCACTTGATTCCGTTACAGCTTGAGCTATCTTGTGATCGGCGCAAAGTACTAATAAAATATGCATACCCTCATATTTTATGTGCCTAGTGAGCACATTACATTTTAGTTTTAGTCCATATATCACGAAGCGTTCTGCTGCTAAAATATTGAAATTAACTCGGTATACCTACAGGAATTTGCCAGTATAGAAAGAAAAGATATAAAAATGGTAAAAAGATATAATGTAGAGTATAAATAGTATATATCTGGAATCATTTGGTTTTTAATTAAATATTAATATTATAAATAATAAAAAATCGATAATATATATTTTTATTTACAATTTTAATTTTTTTTGGGGAGAGCAAAGACTATATAAAGTTATAACATAATCTTTTGCAAGAAGTGTATTCTTAACAAGATATGCATAAATTTGATCCGACATTATTAAGTTGAGCGTTACTAAAACTGTGTGTGAAGATTAGTTGTAAGCTCCGACGCTACTGAAGTCTAGACGCCGCTCCTTGAACGATAAAGTTCCTTCAATTTTCATAAATAATTTGCTTACTCTTTAACGTGTAGAATATCATGAATATTTAACATTTTTAAAAAGGTTGATTGGCTAAATAAAAAACTAAAATGATTTTTTGGACATCTGTGCCAATATGCGTCAATGCATTTCAAGTAAATAATCGAATAATAATATCCCCTAATTTTGCTACAGCGACCAGCTTCGACCCTACAAAAATAATCAGACAAACTTGCCCCTTATTGTACATATTTCTTTTGTCGACAATAATAACCTACAAAGCGCCACGCACACACACACACTTACATACTACACGCACAACTACAGGCGCGGCGTGGCGCATGCAGCGACGGCCACCGTTCCGTTCCGTTCCGTTCACCCGAAGTTCACGATTCGAAGTTTAGTAGCGACTCGCGCGTGGTCGCGGAACACGCGCGGCGGGCTTATGCTCAAGGACTTCACCTTGCTCACTATTTACTACTATTTCAACGAAAACATCAATAAACGTGATTTATTCCTATAAAATATACACATATTTTGGTATACATTTTTTGTGTGCGCTTTTTTTTACGTCCCATTTTGTATAAGACTAGATTTTATTGCCGAATATAATAAATTCAGTGTAAAGTTTTGTAGAGCAGTGCTTTCAGTGCAACGGTGTGGTTTGTTGTCTCTGTCGAATGAAAGCGAAAGGAAGCTCTGCGCGGCCACAGAGGGGGAGTTGTTTTGTTTTCGTGCTTTTCTTTGCGACGAATTCGTAGAGCAAATTTAGAAAACGTAAGTGATTGTATTTAATTTTTATTAGCTATGAAATTTATTTCTTTCACTCAATAATTGTAAGCCGATTTACATACTGTTTCTATGATTAAGTAATAAATTGAATGAAATTTGTATAAATTCATCTTAAGTCAGTTAAAACTCCAAATAATACATATTTTTTTAAAATCATTTGCTAAGCATTAAATGTACATCTAACAGTCGTGAATACTGAAGCTTTAATTGAATCGGAGTTCGTTTATAAATAGTTACACTTATTCCATATACATACTTGCGAGCAAGTTGTACTAAGCACGACCCGCCGACTGCAACTCCTACATTTATTTTAGATTATTTCGAAATAACACTAACAAGCACCTACTACTGCGGTATTATTTATCTTACTGTGTCTATTTTAAAATCGACAGAATGTACGAATAAATATTGTACAGACGATATAATGAGTATCTATGTATTTATCACGTTTATTTATTTCATTTGATGTTTACAATTTAGTAAACAGTAAACTTTAGAAAGTTCAAGGATTTTCCTAAACCAAAAAAAGGATGTTGACATTAATAATGTTTAAAATATATTTTAGCGTTATATAGCGTAGCGTATATAGATTTCATTAGATACCCTTTTTGTAAAATATTTGTTTTTTTATAGTGGAATTGCTTGCTGTCTATGTCAAAATAAATAAAAATCTATAAAAAATATTCTATTATATATAGAAAACTGAAATGTAATTAGCATTTCCGCATCTAACAACAGACAAAGGGAACCTATTATTACACCACATCGTTCGTCACCTTTAAGAAACACGTAAGATTGATAAGACCGGAGTTTTTTGTTTTCTAAGTAAACACTTTTCTTTCTAAGGAAAGAAAGTTAGGGAAAGACCGCGGTTCACCTCCGAAAATACAGTATCGATGATACTGAAAGGTCCCATAAAAAGCATGAGGACCCCCGGGAGGCATATGTGAAGATGTGGATGACAGCAGTATGCAAAGACCGGAGCGTTTGGCACTCCGTTCTCTGTGGATACCACGCTAGAGACAAAAAAACGTAGAGCTAAGAAAAATTTCTTATAACTTTAAATACATACTTTTTATATTTGAATCGGCAACATTTACGTTGTTTCGTAAAATATGAATCATTCACGTTTCAACTACGTCGCTACTACATCATTTAGTCTCCAAAACAGAAGTAATTAGCATTTCATACCTACTTTCATTGTAAATGAAAAAAAAAAAACATTATTGGCGCCAATTGCTGGAGGCAGTGCTCGCTTAATTCAGTCATTATTTAAACTGTTATTAATGTGACTAGGAAATGTCATTCTATAAACACTTTGCAAATAAAAATCAATAGGCTGAATAAAATGATTTAACTCTAATAAATTGAGTGGATTGACACCAATGTCAATATTCGAAATAACGGTTGTTTTTATATAGGTACTAATTTACTAGGCAACAACTGCGTATTAGTCAGCTTTTATATACACTACATTGAAAGCAGTATTTTTAAAAGTTTCTAACCTAAAATATTTACAATAACACGTAATTTAACAAAGATAACTTAGTGGCACATTTCTCTGTTGTTTTATCTTATCGCACATACAACAATTCACCTGGTCGTCATTCGCATACAGTCAAATGTGTCAAGTAGGCACGATAGGACGCTGTTAAAATATATTATTGTAAGAATATTTTATTGGCACGCTCGAAACGTCATAAATTAAGAACTGAATTGAACTGAAGAATATTTTATTACATTCAATTGTAAATTAGGATTATAAGATTAAATTCTATCAATTCATTCATTCATTCATTCAATTGAAATTGTATATTAAGATTTTGTATTAGTCCATTTGATATCTTACTTAACATGTTATTGATGACTATAGAGTAAACATAAAAATTTAACAGATACATAAACCTATGTAATTAAATATATGTACATAATATTTTTTCCCTTCTAAATATAATTAAATAAAAAATCGAAAATTCTTAATTATTATATAAATTGTTAGAAAAAGTCACATGCACAAAGATAGTCAGAAAAAAAGAGAACAGCGTCACAGTCGCCGTCAGCGCCGAGCAAATAAGGCAGAATTAACTGTAGTTTTGCCAATCAAGCTTGTCAACTAGTGTTTATACAGCTCTAGATTATCTATATAGGAATCTAAACTCTTATCTTTCTGTGACTGTAGTATATAAGTAGGTAGTAGACATTTATAGCACACGTATATTTAAATATTTTTGTATTGTATATATACATTTTTAAGATTATTTTAGATTATAAAATTGTTTGAATTATATTATTACTTTCTCAAGAATCGTAAAAAAAATAATAAATTTTAATATAATGTTTTAAATATTTTCTTAATGACACATATGACAGAGTACTCTAGTAATATTATATTAAGTACGAACATACTAACATAAGTCTAAAATTAAACAAAATATATAATATAATATAGGTTACTTATTATTTATTGCAATGCTACGAGGATGCACAGTATCATAATGGGCTATAACAAATGGAGATTTATGTAAGGATGCCCTTCAAGTGTTATCTGCACAAGCTTTGTTTATAACTTTCACTATCAAGCTCTTTCTCAGTGCGTTACATCATTTTATCAATAAAGTCCTGTTTTTTGCTGATCTCGATAGAGGTTGGTAGGTATATTATATGTACGTTCAGATGCTAGACAGAGAACTCTTGTAATAACTCCCACAGTGTATTCCACGTGGCAATAATATGTGTCTTAACTTAAAGAATTTTTCATTAGATTTCTCCTTCTTTCAAATATTATGTAAGTTCGTATACTCCAGAAAAGTAACGAAGTTGTTGTATAGATACAGAGTGGGTGTGTCTATGTTTATTTATATGTTTAATTATATCACGCGCATAGTCTCTATTGTTCACACATCATGAAGTCTTGTTTTTCCTTTGTTATCAAATTTCATTATTAACGATAACTTATTTTTTGTTGCAGAAAATCGCTACGATATCTTGTGCACACAAGAATATTATAAGTGTAAAGCAAACAGGCACGCCGCCCACGTCGCCCGATAACGCAGCATCCCGTCCACAGAGAAATTAATCTGGAACACGGTGACAGGAAACATGCCGATAAAGCGCCCTGCGCTGTAGCACTGGATGAGATCTACAACGCTAGTGGCCTATTAGCATGCAGAGATTATCAGTGACCTCTTTATTTTTAACTAAATACCGAAGTATAATAGTATGATAAAGCACAAACAAAGATAAACTATATACAACAATGGGGGTGCCAAAACGAATTCTTCACATGAACGATACGAACACGATTATAGAAAATTCCAAATTAGATGTCGATGTCGACAATCATTCCACAGATATAGAACTTAAAGATTCGACTGATTTAGTTAATAGAATAACATGTAATATAAACAGCGGATGCCAAATCAAAGACCGGTGTTCCTTCATGAGCGGGTTGCATAAGAACGAAGAATACGGAAAGGGATCGATTAGAAGGAGGGTACGGGTCGACGGATATGGTGGTGCAAGGCGCACCGCTGATTTGAAATTTAAATGTGTGTGGGATACCGAGGAGTGTACGGATGCTATCCGGAGGACAATGGGGGTGCACGTGCGAGTGCTTGCCGTGATAGGACTCGTGCTCATGTTACTGGCAACGAGCGCGGCCGCGCCGGCGAGATCGCGACAGGAACGGAGTACGCATCTTGAGAAAAATGCGGTAAGCTATTCAAATTTGATGCTTAAAATAAATATTAATTTAAATTTAATAATAATATTAAGCTATGTAAAAGATAGTAAATAAAAGCAATACGTTTAAAAAGGCAGTGTCATGATAAGCATACAAAACAGTACAATAAGTCTTGACGATTGGGTGAATTGTCTCGTCTGGCCCTTGTCGGATATGACGGACTGCATACATTATAGCCCCATTGTCTGCTTATCTGCATCCCTATCTGTTATACCAAAAAAGAAATGAATTTGTCTAAGGCGTCTATTTAATTAAATATGTTTTTTGGTTAAGTAAATATGTTTTTTGGTTAAAGTTTTTAAAACAGTTGCTTTGACAAGTAGGTGAGACCTTTACAAACATCCTCTGCAGATTGAAATTAGTATACCTTAGATAAGGCTTATTATTATTTAATTTTAAAATTCAAAATAGATCCACACAGCACGATAACTATTATTAAACGAAATCAAAATATAATAATAATCGTCACAGGTTTCATATATTAGTACCTACTAATATACAAAAAAATTTTTTTACATACAACCATACCAACAGTACCATAAATCTCATCATACCATATACTATACGATGACGATTAGCTGTCCACATAGGGCCACTGATTGTGACCATGTTCGTCGATGAATAACGCGGCTGATTTCCCGTTCAAATCCTATGTCCTTTTATCTAAGGAATGTTGAACTTGCCCCTTAAAAGGGCTCCTTTATTCTGACGGATTAACGGCCATTTTAAGGCGTATTTCTGAGTGTCACTACAAAAAGCTAGCGTGTCCTATTAGATTAGTGACAGTGACAGACGGATGGACCGTTGGTGAGATAAATGGGCTAAGTGACGAGTGGGAGGTTCCATCGTCCTCTAATACTCCATGGCCGGGAAGACACCGTCCATTTATTACACGGACAGGCAGAAGTGAAAAATCCGGCAAATTTAAAACGGAAGTGATAAATCGTTTTATGCTATTTGGCGTTTCATTGTCGGTTTTTCGAGAACGTTGATGCTTTCTTTCTACCTTGATTTTTTTCTTTAAATTTTTATAAAAATACTTACTACTAAAATTATAGTTGGCGCTGAGTTCCGCCACTCAACACGCAATGCCGCCAGAATTCGGAGGAAAATGGGCACTGGAGTGTCTTATCACTATGTTCTCTCTGCCTACCCTGCCGTGTGCGGGATACAGGGTGAAACTGATACTACAAAAACTATAAGTTACCTATAAAATAGCTTAGCATAAACATTCTATAAGCTGTTGATGTTTATCGTAATATAGACACCTCAAAATGCGAACTAAATTTAATTACAGTTTAAACACGGCACGACCGAGATGCTTCCTGTACAAGTAGGTCGACTTGGATTCTAAACTTACATACTCGTATGTATGTGGCTGTACTTTTGAATGATAAGTGGAGCGATATTACTTCACCGTTAGTTATAAAGGTACTATTGTTCTAATCTCATGTCTCTTAAAATTGACCATGGTTTATAATGAACTTTTATATTTTTTAAATATCCTTAAAATCCTCCGATCCTTATATCAAAGGAATTTAAGTTAGTAAGATTGTAATATTCAAAACCTATGTTAAACCATTTGCCTTAATCGACAAGTATAACATTAATAAAAGGTGAAAATTCTGTGAAAATGGAAAATTTTAATGGGTCTGAAAGCTATAACCTCAATGGCTGTATTCAATTCTGATAGGATTGTACATCGGGGACCCCTGAGATACAGATAAACATATATCATCGGCTCAGGTGTTACCAATAAAAGAAGATATTATTATTAGAAAAGTTGTTATTATTGATATTTTCAAATGATGCTATAAGAATTATTCTTTATCATATTTTATATGAAAAGTTACGATTTTATAAAGAATGATTATTAATATAAATAAACTCATGACAGCAAAAAAATACACAAAACTTTAAATAAGACAATATTTTTTATATTACGTTTTGATATAAACGTTACGGAAAGAGTATATTATTAAAATACATATTTCTGTTTATAAAAGAAGAGCTTAATATTACCAGTACTGCGAGTTCATAAAGCCTGCGAGTCTAGTCGCTAGTCTGTACGTGCTGTTCACATGCTAGATTGGCTAGTATTTGTGGAGGCGATATTGCTTTCGTTTCGCATTTCATTTTCATTTTGAATCTGTTTTAGAATTGAATGAAGATTTTTACTTTATCTGTGCAATTTTTATGTATTGGGTTTTAAATTTATAGATATNTGAACTCTAATATTTTTATATTATTTTTATAAAATAATTTAGTTTATTAGGATTGTAATATTCAAAACCTAAATTAAATCATTTGCCTTAGTCGACAAGTATAACTAACGTTATACTATTTATATAAAAGGTAAAAATTCTGTGAAAATGGAAAATTTTAATGGGTCTGAAAGCTATAACCTCAATGGCTGTATTCAATACTGATCGGATTGTACACCGGGGACCCCTGAGATACAGATAAACATATATCATCGGCTCAGGTGTTGCCAATAAAAGAAGTTATTATTATTAGAAAAGTTGTTATTATTGATATTTTCAAAAGATGCTATAAGAATTATTCTTTATCATATTTTATATGAAAAGTTAAGATTTTATGAAGTTTATATATTTATGTTACTTGTATTAATATAAATAAACTCATGACAGCAAAAAAATACACAAAACCTTAAATAAGAAAATATTTTTTATAATACATTTTTATATAAACGTTACGGAAAGAGTATATTATTAAAATACATATTTCTGTTTATAAAAGAAGAGCTTAATATTACCAGTACTGCGAGTTCATAAAGCCTGCGAGTCTAGTCGCTAGTCTGTACGTGCTGTTCACATGCTAGATTGGCTAGTATTTGTTGAGGCGATATTGCTTTCGTTTCGCATTTCATTTTCATTTTGAATTTGTTTTAGAATTGAATGAAGATTTTTAACTTTATCTGTGCAATTTTTATGTATTGGGTTTTAAATTTATAGATATTTAGGCTCTGAACAGGATTATTTGATTAAGTATATTTAACATATGACTGACTCCATGTGACTATTTATAACAATTAGGTATACTTTATCCCTAATTACACGAGGTTCAATATAGGGTTTTACCATCTAACAAAGTTTGTAATGTGGATATATCGTTATTTCCCTACTCATCAAATGTGACAAGAAAACAATGATTAAAAATAATAAATATATCGAATTGGTAAATGAAACCAAACTTATGTTAAAACTTTTGCTAATATAAGGAACATTTTATTTAATTTTCAATAAATTTTATATATTATTCTTTACATAATTTTCTAAAATAGAAGTTATACTTCTGAAATTACTAAGAAAATAGTGGGAAGTAATAAAAACAAAAATATTAATCACTTGGCATAAAACAAATTTCATATAAAAAAAAACCATTAATATTTATTAAAACCACTCTACTCTTTGTATGTCTACAAAATATTTCCTGGATCGTTAGCTTCTAGTGATGGATACAAAATATATTTGTATATTTTATTCCTTATATTTACTTCACTCTTCTCTTATTTATTCTCAATTGAATTTTAGACAGCAGGCTTAAATAAAAAGCGAAGTTTGTTATGTTTAAATATATTTTTTATTTTTCGTTACAATTAAACGAAAATATAAATAGTTTTAGATATTTTAAATTTAGTGGATAGGTATCAAATTAAAATAGCAAATGCATAATACAGAAATAATATTTTTCTTGTATTTCTTTATACATTTAAAATATTACATGAATCATTTTAAATTGCTGTAAAACTTAGACGATAATTAACCACAAAGCCATCGGTGTTCTCCAGAAGCAGTAACTCGAATTGAAATCACTTTCGTCCCCAATTTATAGTAATTGGAAATTAATTGACCATCATGTTGCGGAAACTAACGTTGTTAACTGCGTACTTTAAGCACTCTAAACTATGTTTGATGGTACCATAGTTCATACAATGCTGGTACATTTGGTGCAAGCTTTTAATACTATAATAGTAATGTGACTGTAAATAAGACAGTATGTGGGTTCAATCCCCATTTGAGGAAAGAGAAAAAATAATATTTTCATTTCTTCGTTCTGGTGTCGGGGCAAAGCAAGGCGTTGAGTTTCGCACTCAACACACCAACACACAATGCTTCCAGAATTCGCCGGCAAATCGGGAACGGAGTGTCTTAACACTAGAGTCCTTCTGCCTAGCCTGCTGTGTGCGGGTTACAGCGTGAAGCCGCGAGTAATGCTATGTTACATATGGAAATATTTATCTCGGTAAATATTTTCCGTTACTATTACGGTAGGTACGCATACGTAAAATAAAAGATTTTTTAAAAGAGGCAATTTCTATAGAGTGCTTCTATTGTCTCGAAAGTTATGATTCTTTCTGTAAATGGAAAGAAATATTAAGCGAGCTATTCAGTTGAAGCTTCATTTTAAGAAACATTATATACCTGGTACATATCCATACCTATATTATAAATTCGAAAGTAATTCTGTCTGTCTGTCTGCCAGTCTGTCTGTCTTTTACGCAATCAGAGCCAAACTGCTAAACTGATTGTGATAAAATACTCATATATAGATACTTGAGGGTCTCGGGATGAACATAGGATACTTTTTTTCTCATATTTGTAATATTTTCGATATATACCAATATATTAAAATACTTATTAATTTGACATGCAATTTATTCCGCCATGTTAATAACAACGACCGTTGCTAAGCAACGATTTGCAAAGTTTGTTGTTAGAAAACGTCACCCAAAATGAGCTTGCTTAACGCATCTCTCTATTGAAAATTTAAAATAATTTCATAAATATATTTAATAAATATTCGTATAGTTCAAGCGGGTGTAGCCGCGTTCGGGTCCACTAGTATTTCTATAAATAAGGATAGGATACACGCCGACATATAACATTTATAAGAAGATAATTTCAAATTGTAAGTGTTGTCCCACGAGTAGAGAGTTAGAACCTTAAATTCAGAAGAAGTTTAAATTCAGTTATATGCTAAAATAATAATAAATATGAAATCAAATCAATTATGTACAAATCGTTTTGTAATATTAACTAAAATATGCATTACTTCCAATATACTGACTATTACAGCAATTCGTTATGAGTCGTACTCGTGCCTATTGATTTTACCAATACTAACAACCCGTACTATAAGATAAGTAAAGCAAACCTCAGATAAACGAGTTATGTAACGTTGTGCTATTAGTAGAGCAACAAGTGTGAATGAGTGTGAAATTAGAGCCTATGAAGGTGCCTGTGTATTCGTTTATTTTTTTATTTAAAATAAAACATGAAAAAAAAGAAAATAAATATGGAGTATTAGCAATATTTTAAATTTATTTTTTGCAATTTATTTATTTGTAAGACGATTTTGAAGTTTTAAATTTAAATATTAAAATTAGGTTATTTAATGTATAGATTTTCGAACTTATGCTTTTTTTCAATATTTCTATCTCAGGCAGAATTTATCTATTATATTTTTAAGGTTCAGGTTTATCTTATTAATTATTTATATATTAAACATAAAAACAATTGAAAAAATTAAAATCTACAATATAAGAAAACAATAAAAAGTAGTCGCCCAACGTGGGGCTCGAACCCACGACCCTGAGATTAAGAGTCTCATGCTCTACCGACTGAGCTAGCCGGGCTGATGCTGAAATTTGCAAAATTATACTTTTATTCACCATAATATAATTTTACATAAATATACAAATAACTATTATATTTTAAATAATTTATATTATAGATAAAATAAATATTTTCAAAACGAAAACTCTGTTCATATTTATTCTGGTGAGCTGTCGTCATTGACCCAGATTTATTCTGTGCTATCAAGCATCGCCTAACATATTTTGTACTGTTAGGATGCATTTAGGCATTTTTTGATAAAAATCATGAAACATAGGGTAAAAACATAATCGTAATAAATTTTGTTCTTTACATAAATTATAATGTTAAAAGTAAGTTTATTTGTGTATATGTATGTAAATAATTTAAATTTAATAATTTACCGTAAAACAAAAACTATATATAATCATTAATATTCAGGCATATGATAGAACTAATTATTTTGGGGGCAATGACATTGTTTAATTTAATTGTTAAAAACACATTTCCTGCATTTTGAAAATAATATATTAAAATGTTACTGATACTTTTTATTATTTATTTATTCTCATTTCACGCTGCTGTGTATGAGGTATTAGCCATATTTAATTTTATGAAAAGTAGGGATCGAATTGGCAACTGTTTTCTTCATATCATTATATCCAAATTAGGCTATCAGTACCTAAATATAGTATATTATTCTGAATCATATTCTAATCTATCTTTATGAAAAAAAAATCAAATGGACATGTCAAGTGGACAAAGTCACTCCATTTTCTTTGAAGCGACGTACACACGTTTCATGTTTTAGCGAATTAATAGTGACCTAATAACTTTTTCGTATTTATTGTAAGTTCGGCGAAGATTGCAGACACTGATAACAAACATAATAAAAGTTCCTCGAATTTTATTCATATAATGAGTAATTTAAACAAAGGTGACACCTTTGTTATATTTTGATGCGAATTCCAATAAATTCAATCGACCTATCAGGTTGACTGCGAGTATAATAATGTTAATCTAATATGATAAGTATATTTTAACGCCGTCATGGTGCAGTGACAAACGCGACGGTTTTGTGTTCGATCCCCACTCGGGGGAATTAATTATTATTTATTAATATTTTCATTTCTTCGTTATGGTAACTCTCACTCACTCAACTCACTCTACACGCAGTGTTAAACTAAAAAAAAGTATTTATGAATGTACCCAATAATATACCCAAATAATATAAAACATAAATCGTACGTAAAAATCTTGTAATATTTTCTGTAAATCACCAATGTCATGTTCATTAGGTACAATACAATTTTATGAGGAAGTTGACATTTGTACCAGTTAATTTTTATTTATAATGCTCATACATTGCACCGAACGACATCTTCGGACCGGAAACCGCGCCTCGTGGGATAAATATAGAACAGACAGAAGTATAGATGTTATACGAGTATGTACGTAATGGCTGTACCTTCGAATTCAATTGCTTGGGAACTTTTCTTTTTTAATTTCATTATGCAGAAAAGACTTAGTGATTGAACTCTCCGTTTTATATTTTTTGTTTATTACGAGAAATGGTTTTCATTTTTTGTGCTTGCTTTTACCCCTTAATAAGGAGGTAAGCTGAGAGAACCTAATGTCAGATCCAAAGAGATATTCTTCGGTTTCCGCTTGAATTTGTTCGCAAACGGGAAGCCTACCACCAACGAGCTTATATTCAGACGTTGTTCTACTATGCTACCACGGCGTCAATCATTAGTTTAATATCATAATTATAAATATTCCGCGAATGAGACTTGGAACAATAAAAATTTAAGTATTCGATCGTACTTATTATTATAAAAAAATATATTTTAATAGATAATATTAAAAATATATTCGTAATAATAAATTCTTATTGACGTTCAAACCTGTACTGCTTACTAGATTAACCTACAAACAAGATTAACTCTTCTTGTAAGTCTGCAGTAGTCACGTGCACACAACGTATTATACATATCTAGTTTCCTTTTAAAATATAATTATATCGAATTACAAAAACTTATTCGATATAATTACATTTAAAGAAAAGTCTTAATTATTTGAATTTGACATCGGCAAAGCAACTAAAAGTTGCACAATTCCTTCGAAAACATCTTTGTCTATGCTATATTGAAAAACCTAAAAAATATTAACTGACTGTAAAAANGATAGAACCTAATGTCATATCCAAAGAGATATTCTTCGGTTTCCGCTTGAAAGAAAATAATTCATGCTCGCAAACCGGAATCGAGCCTATCACCAACGAGTTTACAAACAGTCGTTGCTCTACTATGCTACCACGGCCTCAATCATTAGTTTAATATCATAATTATAAATATTCCGCAAATGAGACTTGGAACAATAAAAATTTAAGTATTCGATCGTACTTATTATTATAAAAAAGTATATTTTAATAGATAATATTAAAAATATATTCGTAATAATAAATTCTTATTGACGTTCAAACCTGTACTGCTTACTAGATTAACCTACAAACAAGATTAACTCTTCTTGTAAGTCTGCAGTAGTCACGTGCACACAACGTATTATACATATCTAGTTTCCTTTTAAAATATAATTATATCGAATTACAAAAACTTATTCGATATAATTACATTTAAAGAAAAGTCTTAATTATTTGAATTTGACATCGGCAAAGCAACTAAAAGTTGCACAATTCCTTCGAAAACATCTTTGTCTATGCTATATTGAAAAACCTAAAAAATATTAACTGACTGTAAAAATTTTAACAAAAAAAATATTTATAAATTAACAGATGTAAAAAAATAGCGCCATACTAATTTCAATGATTGTCATTCATACCATATAAAACACAAATGAATACGCGCCATGAATTTGTTATCATCAAAATAATTGATCAATGTAACAATACATTAATTGTATATTATTAATAGCCCTTACTTCGAAATCTTAAGCTGACTATTCACGAACAAATATTTTTAAAACGAGTCCTTTGCCAACTTTAAATAAATAAAAGTATTTAGTCAACTTCACAGATAAATAATAATCACTAGGTTTTCACAGACTTTAATACATGACAGAAAAGATGTACGAAATTTAAAAAAAAATATCAATTACGTACAGTACAATACTGTGTAGAGTATAAATACCATTCACGAAGTTGGTTCATAAAATATTATTTTTTATTAAGCATGAGATAATAATGATTATTATATTATAAATTATATATACGAGTACTGATTAAAATATTTGTTTCTATATTTCCTTTATAAAATATTGGTAAATATTATGACCAAGGATAAACATAATTTAAGTATACAACACAATATGTTAAAATTGATTTGCTAAATAAAATTTATGTAATAGTTGTTTATATAGATTAAATAAAATTTATTTTGGCGGATAGTGCAGGCGCAAGCGTCTAAATGGAGAACGGACTTTGTTAACTTAGGTTTCGAGGTTCCTTCTACCTACACTGATGTGCCAGCCAGTGTTCATTTTTTAAATTAATTATGAATTGTACTACATATATAAAATTACATATATACCAAAAACTGTCTTTATAATTTATATAAATTGATAGAAACAGAGTCAGATAATACAAATTATATGCACCGAAAGCATTCTGTCGACGTCATATGTAGACAGCCTTAATAAGATCAATCAGTATTCAGATCTCGTCCGTCCAGCACACGTGAGGTCCGGACGAATTTCGAATCTATTCCGGTGACTCATTCCGTCCGTTTTGTGTAGCGGACGTACGGACAAACCTATTTATTATTATATGTATACATTGTGACTATTCGAAAGTTGATTTACTATTTATTTATATTTTTATATTTTGACGCCGTTGAGGCGCAGGGACACAAGGGTGGGCTCGATCCCCAGTCGAGGGAATTACTTCGCTCTGACATCAAGGTTGAATTCCGCCATTCATACGGTATTCCTCAAAAAAATCGGCGGAAAGTGGGGATCGGAGTATCTTAACACTAGATTCCCTCTGCCTACCTGCTGTGTGTGAGATACAGGTGAAGCTGATTTATATTTATTTGATTTTTGTAAATAAATATATACCGAGATTTCAATCCCTGACAATCATCTCTTACCTACGCTGAATTGCACTTCGACATTTTAAATTTCAATTATTTGTTAGTGCAGAAAGGGTCCAGTCCAGAAGCAGGTAAGGAGACAGACAAGTACCTACCTATAAATGTCTAGACATTTCTAAGTACTTGTTCAAATTCTGATACTTCCATTTCATTGTCTATAGATCTATCTTAAATTCTTTCGTTGTTTTGTTTTAAAAAGCTTTGATATTTAACAATTATTATAAAAAGTACTTAAGGCTTCTGATTCGTCATATAAAAATTAATAAAATATTAATTCTAAGTGCTACGCTACGAGCGTAGGTATTCTATTATTTCATTCTATGTTTCCTACCAGAAGTTTTTGTCATAAGCCACTTCGCACATTCAAGGCAGGTCGGCGGTTTCGCAAGAAATTTACACAACCGATCGTGCTGCATTACCTTTGATACGAAACCCGATTTTTTATCTTAAAACTAGAATATATAACGTCTATATTTGAGTACATGTATTTTTTCAAATATTTTACGCTACGTGACTGGTTGTACACCCTTGTTATAGTGGACGGCAACCTTAAAAGTGCATACTGCATTCTCAGTGACCGCAGTTTTTACTGTGTTTATTTTAATGTCATATATTTTTTAAAGTATTAAGTAATGTCGTAAACTATTATTGCGAATAAACAACATGGTAGTTGAGATTTTTCTAGTTGTAATCGATTTTTTGTATTTTGATTACATTGGGAATATAAAACTAATAGTTTTATGTAGTATTTGTATTTATTACTTAGCGAGCAAGAGAGAAATAGAATTTTTTTGAAGTAACAGAATATTTAGAAGAATACCTTCTCTGTTCTCTTCTAACTTTGTTTTAAAAGATAGAGAGATTTGTTATACAGAATCCCTTAATAGAAACTTTTTTCATTGTTTACTCTTTTTTTTTTTTATAAATTAAAAGCTTAAAAACATAAAGTTCATTGTAAAGTGCACACGCGAGTTGTTTAGTAAACAAGCAACTTATAACACGTTTTTGCATTATTTATTAGTTAATTGTATAACGTTACATAATATTAATATTAATTACTAGATTTCAATTTATAAAAACTTACCTATTTATATGTGATAAAAAGATCTTGTAATCCCTTGTGACTACTTAATTTGTTTGCATTTTTGCCTGCACTAATTCAGAATAGGACCCTAGGGCACTTGGAATTCCAGAGTGCTTTTTTTACATTTATTCAAATATATTTATTTCATTTTTTCTTCTTCTACTTCATCTATATACTCCATATAGCAGAGTAGGCAGAGGGAACCTAGTGTTAAGACACTCCGTTACTACGAGACAAAGTGTGTTGTGTGACGCCGCGCCTTGTATATACTAGAGAAAGGAAAAGAAATGAAAACAGTATTTTTCCCTGAGTGAGAGTCGAACCCAGTAAAAAATAGACTATATGTGCTACTGCGTCCCTCTTGTCATATAACAACAACTACGTATGTATAGACTTAGATACGCAGTGCTCTTAATGTAAATTTAATGAATTATAATTTTTTGTAACAATAGTATAATTAATTGCTCTATTTTTTTATATACTATGTTTAAAAAACATATAATAATATATGTAAACGTATTCGTTAAAAGATAGTTACCAAGTTTCTTTATTCACTTCCTAAAATACGGAAGAACATTAATAGTGGTGCGGTATGTTATTGTTTGCACTAGTTAAAAGTGAATTATAGCTTTCTTTAGATGCTTCCAAATATAACCGGCTGCGAGTCAGGCCTAAGCATCTATCGGATGAAGAATGTTTGTATGTAAGTATATTTAGCAGGAACTAAGTTTTTATATAAAAGTAATATGGGCAATTTACGATAACTATATTTAACCGATTACAAAAATTAAAGTTTTATGACTTTCATTAAAACTTTCATCCCCTATTTTACATTCTCTTTTTTCTTAATAAAAGGTACCCTGTGTTCTTTCCAAAAGTCACCTCTAGATTTGTACCAAATTCCAGTAAAATTAGATATCAATATACAATGTTTAAACATCTAATTACTGAATTTCATCAATAAAAATACTTATTAAGACAAACTTTTTCTATATATACATACACAATAAATATATTTAGTTTTTGTCATTTATTTTATTTATTTTTGTATCTCGATGGATACATACAAAATTACTTAGCTATCTATTAAGAAAAGACAGAAGTAAAACCGATAATTTTCGTAATATATCAATGTCAATGACAGTTATATGGACATGAGTAAAAAAAAATACGATAACAACTTTCCGTAACGAAATAAGTATCGTAATTAAGTTCTATATAAAGGTGTTAACGGATATAATTAATAATACTTTTGCCAATGAATAATGATAATCATTTAATTATGTTTTTTTCACTGTATCCCGCAGGTAGCAATATCAGAGGTAGCCTAGTGTTAAGACACTCCATTCCCCAATTTCCGCTGAATTCTGGAGGCATTGCGTGTTGAGTAGCGGAACTTAACGCCGGACTTCTGCCTTGGTGCACGAGCGAACAAAAAGGAAATATTATTAAACAATAACTCATTCCCTCGAGTGGGGATTGAATCCATAGTCTATCGCATTTAAAGTCATACGTTTGTGCCTCTGCACCACGACTGGCCTCAATTATATGTAAATCTTAATTAAGGTAGTAAAAATGCAATCTTCTCATTCATTCCATTCATCAATACAATATAAACATATTTAACGTACATATGTACGTACTCTTGTATTTGAGTTACCTTCCCGACAAGTCTATAAATAAATGTAGCGGGCGAACTTTCTCTGCGAGAGGGCGCGACGGATCATCTGTTAGGATGCGAATGGGGGCACAGATCAGATTTATAATATCATAAACACGTGTTGATTGGGCTTTATTAATATGTTGTCTAAACATATGTACATTGATGGCCCTTTGGGATATAAATTTTATTATCGATTTAAACTAGTTGCAAGTAAAATTACATATAAAATATAAACCTTCAATATGCATTGTTTTTATTAATTCAATATTAGGTTTGCTCTATATATATTTTTTCTGCTTTAAATAGAGCATTAAATATGCAAAGAAAATATATTGTCAAGACACTCCGTTCTCAACTTCCTGTCCGCATTCAGGATGTTCAGTATGAGTTCTGAAACACAAGTCAAATAGCAAAGTAGACACAGTAATCTGCCTTACCGGAGCGAGAAAATAAAACAATTTATTCGTTCGAATGGGAACAGAACCCATAACCATCACGGTTACAGTCAAGCTAGTCCATACCCACTGCTCTACCATGTATTAATAATATAAAGGATGTTTTGTAATAATGCTAACATCTATCTCGGCTTTTACACGAAGTGACTCAAGATCTTATTTTGAAAATCTGCAGTGTGATGAGTCGCAGTTACCATACTATACGTTGTGCTTTACAGTTTATTTATAAACATTAATAATATTTTGTATTTACTTAACTTTACTTCCAATCAGCATTTTATGGGCACAGAGAATTTGATAAGGCAACATTTTGGATTGTCTCTTGCCGACTAAAATGTCTTGCAAATTGAGAGGCAGCACCCAATACCTGATGCTTGAACCAACCAGGAAAATTAAAATATATTTTGGAACTCAATCTAAAAACATAGTTATTTTATAACTTATTTCATTTAAATAGTCGTAAACCTTAATGGTATTACCGTGACTACTTTCGACGTCCATTAATATTTTTACTCCTTGTCTCTCACATTATGTAAACCATAGGGTGTCTACCCCATAATGCAGTTCCCTTGCCATCGCTAATTAAAAACGACAAGCGCTGTCGGGCGAGAATCCATATGCTGGTATTAACAATGATGATTCAAACGGGACATAAACTTAAAACAAACTGGCATTGATGTTTTCAGGCTCGCTTTTATGGCGGCATTTTGTAGAGCATTGGTAAAAACGATGTTTTGGAAAGGTCGTTCGAGCCACGTATTAATAGCTAAGCGCCCCCGGGGCTTTAAAAAGCGTCGGCGTCGCCCCACTTGTAATATATCAAGATATCGTATTCCATACCTAGTGCCAACTCTACTGAATTACTTCTTTGTATAGACATTGTATATCGAGATATAAGCTAAAAAAATAATTAGATAACTAGTATCTAATGATTTTTTGGTTTCATGCTGTATCCAGCACATAGCATTGAGGAGACAATCTGGGAGCCTTGTGTTAAAACACTCCGTTACCATTAAGACATTTTCATTTCCAATTAACGGAGCTTGCCTCGTTACCAGAGCGAGCCAGATTAAAATGCCTCGAGTAGGAATCGAACCCATATCCTATAGCGTTTACAGTCGCACGCTTGGACCCTTGACCCCTACGCCACGATTTTGTTCATTTTTTTTGTGTAATTTAAGTAATTCATTCAGAAAACATTTTTAATTTCATATTGTAATATTGATGTCTTCATGTCATCTTGTGGTAGATTTAACATACCGGCTTATCCATTAACAGACTAGCATACTTTCTTTATGATTCACTTGGCAGAAGCTTACTATTACTATTAATAATAATAGTTGCTCAAAGACTACGTCAATTTTACTCAATGGAGGGCACATACGACATACGGTATGGCGGGAAGAGCCAATCGATTGACGGGGTCAACGACACAGGAACTGACCTTTTGTACATACGAGTACAACTGATCAATAATATTTAATTACCACAGTCGTCTGTCACAAAACTTAATGACGCTTAAATCTCCTTCAGAGACACAATTGCAACGGGATCATTCATACTAACGGCAGAGAGAAACTCTGTTCTCCATTTTCCACTGAATTCTGTTGGTATTGCGTTAAGTGGCGGAACCCAACGCCGCGCTTTACCTCGATATCATTTCCTCAAGTGGGAATCGAATCCAAGATCTGTCGCGTTTACAGTCACACGCTTGTGGCGCTGCGCCACGACTGGCCTCTGACTATTATACACTCTTAATTATTATTTCTAACACATTCTTGTTATTTAATTCCAATATTGAAATTAAAATTCATTTAAAAGTTTTTTATTTTTTTTGACAGAATTTATCTCACAGAATAAATGGCGCTTTGTTTTGTTGATTTTACGGAACACAATCTCTGACGTCGCCGTCGTCACAATATCATGTCACAATCGTTGTAGTATTTTATTCTGTCAACGGAAATGTTGTTAATGCTTAATTTTATTCGCCATTCCGTTTGCTAAATGATATGTTCTGCGGATGACAGCGGAGGTACTAAATGTGGCCAATCAGTCAGGGGTAGAGTCAAATACAGCGCTTTGGCTGGCGGCCAGTGATGCGTAAAATAACCTATTACAGAATCCTTTTGTTGTCAACAACGGGACTCGCCTCATTTCCCTCTCACCCCTCCGTCGAGACAGCTAAGTCTCTACAAATTATACAAAAATTTAAATTTTAAGACTTTTTTTGTTACCTTTAAAACTAATAAATTAATACCTCTAATTAGTTGCGATGACTGTTAAGTATCGTTATCATTAGACATTATAGTTATTTACTATTTTAGTTATTTAAATTAAAATTGTAACTTAATTTTCAGTAGGTACAGACAAATCAGAAATATTACTGATCTCATTTTTTTTTTTTGTATTCTTGATCTCATTTTTTTTCTTATTATAATGAAATGACAAAAGAATTAAAGCAATTTTAAATAATATCAAATATTTTGGTATTTAAATATCATCAATTTCAAAAACCAAATAAATGATACTTTTTTTATGTAAGAAAAAAACAAAATAATAGAAACAGTACCACCTTTATGTGGTTTAAAGTATCAAACAATAAGATCACTTATTGGTTTTGATTTTTCAGTTGACGAAATGTCGGCATACAAAAACTAAAGAGACTTGACTAAAGAAGATGAGACTTGACTAAGAAAGATAACTAAAACGCAAAGTCTTTAATAAGCAGAAATTAGATGTGAAAGAATATAAAAATGTATATTTAATTTGCTGCGATTCCAGTGGACTTTATAAAACAGTAAGGATTTTCGGTAGTATATAAAATTTCACATAAAATTTCTAAAGCACGCAAATAATTCAAAATTTATGTGTTCTGATAAAATTATATCAGATGATTCATCCCGCAAAATCGTAAAACCTGTTACGTAAATATGGGTCGTTGAAAGTTAATATCGACGATATTATGAAACTGCATGTAGGTAGAACTTGCTTTATTAACGAAGAATATACAAACACTTTCGTACTCCATATCGTAATAAGTAAAAGTAATATCTTTTTTATAGGCAAGTAACATAAACTTTGACGTGCGTGGATTATATTATATAGTTGTTTATAAAAGAATCTATTTAATATTAATATTCACCTCTGAACTTAAAGTTTCATCAATTAACCTTTACTTATTTATATAAGTATTATTTTATGTTTTAATATACTTAAAATTACCTTCTTAATATAGAATATTTCATATATAATGTAAATAAAAGGTAATTTGTATACTTACACAAAAATATAAAAACATAAATTCAACATAAGACACAAAATTATCTTTCGATAGCTATAAAACTTATTGGGACTTCATAGAATATATTAGTAGGTGAATGAACTACAAGGCAATATCGTAATCACCATGAAGCAAATAAATAGTCATTGTTTGTAGATATATAAATATATATATTTGTAATATGTACGCTTTTACGAGTGTTTTACTGTTCGCCATCTTGTCACGATATGAAACACTTTATGATCTGTGCTATCACAATTTACCAATATTAATACAATTAGTATTGGTTATGATAACTACCGCTAATTGAATAGAAATTGTATAATTTTCATATGTTAAATTTACAATTTGTGTTGATAATTGTGTATTTACGTTTATATGTTAATGTAACTGCGTATAAAATTAAAATTCAATTTTAATCTAATACAATTCTAGAGACATTCAATCACTTTTTTTCCTTTGGTTTTTTAATTTTCAAAAATGTCATATTTGTTCTAAATATAAATATATTGTGATGAATAGGATGCTTTATTTTTTTTTATTAATTATTATGTCAAATATTTGTATTGTAATATCTTTAATGACTGCCAACCTAACAATATACAGTCCGAAAAATGTCCTTGAATGTTATATTGATAAGGAAGCGGCTGTGACCTAATTACTATGAAATTGTAGTTCTCAATGTTGGTAATAATTGACGATGAATATTTCTCAAATCAATCGAACATTGGGCCACCGGGTGAACGTCTTGTTTATTGATATGACATTATGAGAATTAATCGATCTCCTTTACAAGTTACAAATGATCGACTATTATAAGTATATTTTGTAATTGGTAATTTAAACTATAGGTAAAATCTGTAGTTACCACAGATATACTATTTTTATAGTACTTATTTAATTATCGATAAATTAGATTTACTATTTGTTATTATTTTAAGTTTGGTGTATAGATCATTTATTTCTGTCCTCGTCATTTAAAGTTTAATACATAAGAATGTTACATAATACTTAAAAAAACTGAATGAGTATCTTTGTTGTGTAGAAAGACAAACATTCGACTTTTTTAATATATCAGTTACTTAGGTAAGTTTTTATGACAGTTCCCCTAGAATATCTCACAATAGCTATCCTTATACAAAAAAGAAATAAAAACGTCCATATAATGCGTTCTGTACACAAGCGAGTAAGATGAAAGTGTAAACAATACAGCTAATCAAACATAAGAAATGAATCGTTCGGTTATAAGCACTCCCCTTACATTTGCATTTCACTGTTTGTTTACTGAATCTTAAGATTTAGAGAGCCATTTATTAAACATTCGTTAGTTTTCAAATGCAACCGTTACAAATGATAATAAAATGTATGTAAAAGAAAGATAACATTTGTGAAAGAACTTTTACGAATCTGTTTTAAAAAATTATAGATCCTATGGAAAAATAATCTACATAATCATTTTATTTTGCTTAACAAATTTCATAATATATTCGTCAAATCAATAAATAAAAATAATTATCATTTAGTTTCAAAAAAAATTATGAGAAAATATTTAACGAATAAGAACTACACAAAAATATACTGATTACCATAGACCACTTTTTATTTCTTTTTATATAAAGCAGTAAGTAATGAAGTAAAAGTAATAATAAGACAACAGAAAACTCATAATGTACCTATTCTTACCTTATATTAGCATAGAGTATTTTATGAGAAGTGATATCGAACACGTGTACACCTATTTTACGGTCGAGACTGGCGCCTGCAGTTAGCCATCCGAAGCGACAGCTTGTTGCAAACATCGTGTGTCTTACGTGTATATAAATATTGATTCGTATTTTCAACAAAGAGATTATTTATGTTTTCTTTTATTACGTTTAAATTATTAATTACAATTAAAGTATTATTTAACTTTTTGATAACAAAAATCTGCAGCTAAAATCTTTTATTTGCAATGTGGTTACAAGTTTTTTATTATTTTAAGCGTCTTCTTTTCTATGGTTATTTTATAAATTATCATAACCACAAAATATATTGCCATACATCAATCACTATGTTTTTTTTAAATCTTTATATAGTGACATAAAACACTTTGTTTTCTTTGAGAAAATTAAATAATAATGCTTAAATGATGTCACTTAATGAAAAAAATAATCAAAGAAATTTTAAAATAATTTCCATAATTTTAAACTTAGCTAAGTGGCAAAAAGACAGACAGACCTCAAGATCGACGTCCTCCAACCACTGAACTGCGGAACGTTTGATACCTCACAAGAGTCATTGATAAATGTGCTTATTGAGTGCGTAATAAATCGAAATGGAACTGCAGCATAACACTGAATGAATGAACGATCTCACTGTTTCCAATTTAAAGTGGTGGGCCGTTAAATAAACTTTTTGCCTTAATCGTTATCTCACGATCATTTTTAATGAAAACTCATTATAAATAAAGAAATAAACATTTCTTAAATATGTAGAACCATTATGGTGACGTGCTTGGGATGTGTCCGAATGAAGATAATGATTATAAATATAAGGGATTTCATTTTATTTATAATTGATATTTATTTACCACCTTAGTGAAAAATTGGTTTTGTATTAGATTACATTAGATTTACGTAAAAACAGTCATTCTTTCAATAAATAAACTTCATCCTAAACTGTAGAAAGGTGATGAGTTCCACATAATATAGATTCATTTAATATATTATAGAGTCGAAACCTTTGAACCGAATCATTCAAATTGCAGGCGGGCGCGGTCACAACCATATTTGTATCAATCAACATGCAGATGTAATTGAGCTGCAGGATGTTGCCCATCACCCATTGAGCTTTCAACTATCATATATACAGATTACTAATATCAATCTTGTGTTAATACTATAAAGTATATTTTTTCTTTGATATACTCCATTCGTTCAATGAACAATATACGAATAGAGACTAAAATAAAAGTAAAAGTGATGACCATAAACTAAATTTATTTTATGAGTGCTAATTAACTATGATAATAAAGAAATGTTTTAAGTGCTTACTGTTCTTAATTTTTACATAGTATGAAACAATATCGTTTGTGTTAATGTACGCTTCTAATTCAAAAACAAAGGTTTTATATATAATACGAAAATATAATAAAATAGGTAACGGGAAATAACTATATAATATAAGCAACGCAGGTACCACTAACGAAATGCTAGAGTTCTATAACCATATATTGTTACCTTTTCTATATTTCACTGTCTATAATCTAGATATGAACAACCTGTATGAGCCATACACAACTTTAAATAAAGAAATTTTACTATCGAAGAGATTTATTCCCAAGCTATTCGTGGATATAAAATTTTATTGTTATTCAGCGATAAATATATAATATTAGAATAGTGATACCGTTTTATTAATAGTTCAGAAAATTTTTTACAGTCCCCCATCAAGATGTCAATCAAAATATGTATTTAGTTTAACGGCACCGTGAAACGGAAAAAAACAACTATTATTTATCTGTGCTATGGCTTCATTACATTCAATACAGTACATTCATTTCAGTTATGTCCCAAATATAAAGACTTTTTTTTCATCGAAATATGCTGTATGTCAGGCTACTTAAGTTTAAATTAGATTTTTATGTAACTTTATACTTATAAAGTATGTACTTACATATATGTATAAACTTATGGACATAAATATAAGAAATCTACAGTGAAATATGATCAAAATTATAAAGTCAATGTTGAATATATTATAAAAAAAATGATTATAAAATAAAATAAATAATACATCTATGGATTAAAAATTGCTAGCTATATAATTTTATAATCTGTTTCGCGGGTAAAAAAGCGATATAAGGGAATATATTCGTCTATCTAGTTAACAAATCTAGATGTTTCAATTTATAAAGTTATCGTGGTACATCAACCTTACATGTTATTAATATAATTGTAGATTAACTCAGATATATAAAAATTAAGTAGATTAACATTTTAAACTAAATAAAACTACGCTACGTGTCAAATGGCTAAACTTAATTAAGTTTTGTGATTTAGAATAGAGACTGACAGAATGAAAGGCTTTATGGAGTTGGATCGGTCAAGTGGTCAGTGACTTTGGAATATGCTGGGTTATTTACACGAAAATGTTATTAGAATAGATATTTGTGACAAAAGCTTATAAATTTTTCCTATTAATATTATTTAAATGTATATTTAAGATGTATTTAATCAGCCGACTGTTGCTTTTCAATGCCTAGATATTACATCCATAATATATTTAAGATACTTATACTTCTCAATGATTCCTTTTTACTTTACAATTTAAACAAAATTTATATACAAAAAGTTAAACCAGTCAGTCCAACTTCTCTTTAAACATGAACTGACTAAAAAGTTAGTAAAACTGAAATAAAATCTTGTTATAGTATGTTTCTCGATTGAACAAATGAGATTAGCTTCCAAATAAAATGTAAATTCAAATGTCAGATGTGCTTGTCTGGATTGCCAGAATCTGATACTACAAGTTGATACCGTGTAAAATTGGATCTAACCTGACAGTTTTAAGATTTATTGTTTTGCATATTGTAATTGCTCTTTTCATTTTTTATTTATTTTATAAAAAACCTTGCCATAAATCTTTTTTATGTATTTGTGCAATAAAATAATGTTTATTTATTTAAATAAATCTATAAACCATAGAGAGAAATAACAGTAACCGACCAAATCTTATATCCTTAATGTTGAATGAGGTCTTCTCATACATATACTCGAAAGTATATGTACGCAAGTAAATTGGTATATCTTGGAGTCATTAAAAGCGGGTCAAGCAGATATAAACTTCACAGAATATCCTGCGGTTTACTTTGTTACGGAGCCGGGATCTCCAGTAGTTTTACTAAATAGTAATTTTCCTCTTCCTCGCATCGCATGTTCCTTTACGGTAGTCAATCCATTCATTTCGACATAATCTCCTACATTTCATCCGGCCTTTTGAAGATACACCCTTTACTCTTTGTCAATCCTAAGATTAATTGACATTTAAAATTCAATGAGAAGATCAATTGGAAATACATTGAAAGTAACTCCTTGGCGCTGAATAAGACTTACGATTGATATATTCCACATGATTCAATACTTTATCTTCTAATTCCACATTCGCACATCTTATTCTGTATATGTATATCATTTTAACTTTTTTCTTTAGTTCTTAGCAAAGAAAAAAATATACAGTGAAAAATACCGACGAAGAATTTAAACCTATCACAATGCATAAAATATATTAATACAAACGAACGCACAATATAAACTAAAAAAATCCAAACAACCAATTTTCAATCTGCCTCATCATCACGTCCAAAGGTGTTTACGAAGCGTGAACAAGATGTCAGTGCTATACGATGACAGACCAAGGACATTGAGTTTTCACCCATTAATCAGTGCAGTAGAGTGTAACCTGATACCAGCCATCGGGCTCCAAGCTAACTTGTGATTAATTATGTTTACAGTAGGATGCCGTCCAGACGCCACATTCGCTGGGTGACGTGGCCGGACAAGCATTGTTCTGACTGTATGGATTAATTATATTATTTAACAGGAATCACCCATAGACATCTTCATATGTCCTCTTATTTACATATAGCTCATAATATCACACGCATAAAGGTGACAATGCAGCGTCACATATAAATCTAAACCGCAATTTTTCCTGTAGGTACACTACTGACGTCTGCGAAAGACGTTGAATATAGAATAAAGGATGCGCTCGTCTTTGTCCTGTAATTCATAGAAAAACCGTTTCCGTGATGTTATTAGGACTAGGTGTATATATCTTTAATATTTAAAATGTAATATTGCTGTATAATTCAAAATGCGTACTATAATGAATTTTGCATGTGNTTTTGGCTTTTTATTTACTTTGAAAACCTTGCCATAAATCTTTTTTATGTATATAATTGTACAATAAAATATATTTATTTATTTAAATAAATCTATAAACCATAGAGAGAAATTAACAGTAACCGACCAAATCTTATATCCTTAATGTTGAATGAGGTCTTCTTATACATACCTACTCGTATACTCGAAAGTATATACGCAAGTAAATTGGTATATCTTGGAGTCATTAAAAGCGGGTCAAGCAGATATAAACTTCGCAGAATATCCTGCGGTTTACTTTGTACGGAACCGGGATCTCCAGTAGTTTTACTAAATAGTAATTTTCCTCTTCCTCGCATCGCATGTTCCTTTACGGTAGTCAGTCCATTCATTCCGACATAATCTCCTACATTTCATCCGGCCTTTTGAAGATACACCCTTTACTCTTTGTCAATCCCAAGATTAATTGACATTTAAAATTCAATGAGAAGATCAATTGGAAATACATTGAAGGTAACTCCTTGGCGCTGAATAAGACTTACGAGTGATATATTCCACATGATTCACTACTTTATCTTCCCATTCCACATTTGCACATATTCTGTGTATATTTTCACCCTCTACTACTATGTCACCAAAAAAAAAATGAAAAATACCGACGTGGAATTTAAACCCATAAACATCTACCACCACAATGCATACAAAATATTAATACAAACGAACGCACAATACAAACTTAAAAAATGCAAATAACCAATTTTCAATTTGCCTCATCATCACGTCCAAAGGTGTTTACGAAGCGTGAACAAGATGTCAGTGCTATACGACGACAGGCCAAGGACTTTGAGTTTTCACCCATTAATCAGTGCAGTAGAGTGTAACCTGATACCAGCCATCGGGCTCCAAGCTAAGTTGTGATTAATTATGTTTACAGTAGGATGCCGTCCAGACGCCACATTCGCTGGGTGACGTGGCCGGACAAGCATTGTTCTGACTGTATGGATTAATTATATTATTTAACAGGAATCACCCATAGACATCTTCATATGTCCACCTATTTACATATAGCTCTTAATACGACACGCATAAAGGTGACAATGCAGCGTGACATATAAATGTAAACCGCAATTTTTCCTGTAGGTACACTACTGACGTCTGCGAAAGACGTTGAATATAGAATAAAGGATGCGCTCGTCTTTGTCCCGTAATTCATAGAAAAACCGTTTCCGTGATGTTATTAGGACTAGGTGTATATATCTTTAATATTTAAAATGTAATATTGCCGTATAATTCAAAATGCGTACTATAATGAATTTTGCATGTGTAATACTCGTACATTTGCATTGGCGCCCGAGCCTAATGAACACTACAATGACTACATAAAACTGCTTTCAAAAGAATTATACTTACAATAAATTATATTAAAGTGACAACGGGGCTTTATTTTAGTGAAAGATTTATATGCGGTTTTGACGTGAAAATAAAATTTATTATATACAATAGTCATTTAATAGGAACAACGCTTCCCAAATAGCTCGTAAATTGCATGAGTTGAACGAACAATCTGCAATAATCTACATTTTTTGAAATTCACAGTATAAATTTAGTCGTAAAATAATTGAGTTTTTATGATTTTGTGGGTCATAATTATAGAACCAAAACAATCTTAACAGAATCTTAATACGTTTGAAGTCAAGAATTATAAAAAGATATTCTAAATTTATCTATATTAATACGCTGAGAAAAATACCATTTGCTTCCATTTTACCTATGGAAAATCTCAGTGCTTATAAATTCATTAAGTTTCCATGAAATAATTGCATATACGAGTATTGTGCAACTGTCAATATTTCCTGAAACTGATTATTGTATTATTACTTATACATTAGTGTTCATATGACACAGACTGTTATTTTGACAAATTAACTCATATCAATATATTAGATACGTACCTATTACAATGCATTTATATTAATCATTGTAGGGGACACCTTTTAAACATGTTATAATTTTTTAAATATTTTTTCTTAAATTTGTTGTTTCTTGTAGGTACCGTGTAGGTACACGGTAAGCATTGTTTTTTTTTGCTATATTCTGCACACAGCAGGGTAGGCAGAGGAGATCTGGGAATCTAATGTTTAGACACTCTGTTTTTATTAAAACACTTTCCGCTGAATTCTGGAGACATTTTGTAATAATTATTATTAATATATTGAAGTACATTATTAATTGGTATTAATATTATTTATATTTATATTGAATTAATATTAAATACTAATGTTGTTTTAACAATAAAATGAACTGTTCTTCGCTAATTGATCTGGTCGTCTTGATGGCGCGGGCCTGTCCAACAGGAAATTTGAAAATAAACATATTCTGCAATCCACATGAGTAACTAAAACACTAACAGTTATCTCAACATGCACTTCTTGTTTTTTGATTGAGCGATGAGTTCAAGCGTTACAAGGTAAGAAGGTTATAATTTTGATTCTCATTCGAGGAAATGAAATATTTCATATTTTCATTTTCTCGTACTGGTAACGAGGCTAAGCGCGGCGGTCTTCTGCCACTCAATCTCTGGTGGAAAATGGGGAACAGAAGTGTCTTAATGGGAACAAACTGTCTCAATAAGAGTAGGTTCCCAACTTCATTATGCCTAGCCCGCCATGTGCAGCTGTATCCTGTAAAGCTAAAAAAATGTTCACAATATCAGAATTCGAATACAACTACATTAAATGTGATATACCTGTTGAACTGTTCCTACTCGAAATTTAAAACACACAAGTAACATACGTTTACAAAGAAAATAGTTTTTAAGAATAATTTGAAAATAGATTCACTTCCCCAGGGAGACGTGAGTCGGCAAGAAGTGAGTGCGCGAAAATGGTAGGCGCCGGGACGTCGCTGTGACTCACACGACCTCTTTAATCAGAGGACGCCTACAGCACTTCCTTGGGATAACTTTTGTTAATGTAAAATACACCTTAACACATAACTACTTAGCTCTGTTATTATAAACCTGGTTCTCATTTAATCATAAAAACTATGATAGCTGCTGCAGATGCTAAACTATAACAATACTCTAAATCTG
Organism: Heliconius cydno galanthus; assembly: GCA_036379175.1. NCBI lineage: Eukaryota > Metazoa > Arthropoda > Insecta > Lepidoptera > Nymphalidae > Heliconius > Heliconius cydno. The sequence goes on from JAKRZM010000256.1 coordinate 31,915, forward strand.
GAATCTAATTTCCTTTGTGTTTGTGTACGTCTTAAAACACTTGAAGTAATGAATTTTCTACCGAATAGAATTGTTCAATCAACTGAATTGTTTAATTAACGGAATGTGCTCTCAGATTCTACCTACATTAGTCGCTTATTACATTTGTGTTGGGGGTTCTTTTCAAGCAACCTAAATTGGTTCTAGACAAATAAAAAGGTTACACCCTACCGTTCGTTACCTTTTATGGGGTGAAACTTGTTAAAAAACTAGTTGGTTAACTTATTTGTTATTTGATAGATATTAATTTATTAAATTGGCGGAGTTATATTTAGTTAATAAAATTTAAAACATAATTGTAATTAATTACTATTAATTTTATTTGTAAAAAAACAGGTGAAAATATATAAATAAATAATATTTTACATTTACTCTAAAATGTCTAATGATAAATGTCAAATCGTACTATTAATTTTTAGATGTTGGCCACTTGCTAATTATATTGATTCATCGCAACCATTAAAATATGCATCGCTGCATGGGGCATTCACGTATCAGTTTTCAAGTCAGTGAACTTTTCGTTAACCCGAATTGGCTTGTCCGTCTGTGTATGTCCACAATAATTAATCACGCTCGCCATCGCCCAAGGGACGCTAATGACGTCCAAGGACTTCAATTTATAACAATTCCCTCACAAAGTCCACAGATAAAATTAATAGTTGAGATAAATGTGGTTACGGGCTAAACGTATTCAGCCGAAAGGAAAGCTTATTTTCACGTTGGTATCCAATAACGTAAGGTTAGATAAAATGTTTTGTTATGAAAATGAAAATATTATCATTATATTCTGTCTGGATCTGACAAACGTGCTTATTTAAATCAAAATTCATCTAAAGAACGCATTTGTTGAGGCAAAGTTACAGTTCTGTTTAATAATATACCTGTAGGTATACATACATGTTAAATTATTTTTAATTAGATCCTCATAAGCTTGCTTTGGTTGTTAGTTTAAAGATAAATAAAAGGTACAGATTTTCATTTTTTTCGTGTCGAGGCAAAGCGCGGCGTAGAGTTCTGTCACTCAACACTCAATGTTTCCAGAATTCGGCAGAAAACGAACAACAGATGGTCTATACACTAGGTTCCCTCTGCTTAACCTGCTGAGTGTGAGATACAGCGTGATGCTAAAAAAAACAGATTGCCATTAAAAACTTTTCCCATTTCTTATGTTCCCTAATTTGTCATGTTTCATATTAAACCATTAATACATATGTTAGATTATTTAGTAAGTTATTATTTTATTTCATTCAAATATTGTAGTGTACAGAACAATGCAATTAAATTGAATTCTCCAATCTTCCTGTTAGACATGACCTTGCTGACGTCGAATTACGGCAGCCAAACGTGCCGGTCATTGACTCATATGTTTGTGTATAATACCTATACGCTATGCTCGGTGTGGACGGCACCGTGACCTAATTTTAAGAGACGATAGATAGATAAATATAGATAGAGTCATTATTTTCTAATATTTTTTTAGTGTTACGCTGTATTCTGCATTTAGTAGGGTAGGCAGAGGAAACCTAGAGTTAAGACACTCCGTTTCCCATTTTTCGCCGATTTCCTTTAAAATATAAAATTCAATATTTTTTTATTAACCTAATAGTACTTTGCGAGTAGCTCAATAATTTGTTATAGTCATAAAAGATATACCTTTACTCTCATTATTCATAAAATTATAGTTATTTTCATTTTACTGCTGTAAGTTTTTACATAGTTCAAATTTTGTAAAAGTTTTTCAGAGTACCAAAATTAAAGTAGACGTAACAAAAACAAATTCATTCTATCCGAGTTTAGCATAGAGCAATTTATCTTACAGTTCAATTAATCTAAATCGCCCAACTACATACACATTTTCTCTTGTAACTATAGAAATTTTAGAGAAAAAGTAAAAGAAAACTAGTCATGTAGAAGATATCTAATTTTTTATTTCTAAATTTATATGAAGTAGAGCTCTTGAATGCTTCCAAAATGCCGCATTGTCGAACTTAAGCCGAGATACACCGTGGTACTAAGAAATGTTATATCACTCCGTTCTCCATTAAACCTCCAAAATAACGCTTATTCATTGTTTAAATTTCAAATTCAATGAATTTGCAGATTTAACGATAACGCGCTATCAGCTAACTAAATTGAACGTCGGTACTACTGACAAACCTATATTATTATAGATTTATTACGTTACATAGGTACTTTATGTATTTGAAGCCAGCGTTGTGCATTGGGATAGTTTTTGATTGATAACACGATGCTAGGGGATCATACTAGGGGGTATTTTTTATTTCCACGGTATAGTTAATAAAGATTGACGTTCAGTTCCTAAGAAAAACACGCCATGTCCCCAAAATTGTACTAAACAAACGACAGGAATCTTAATATTAAACTCATCTACCTATCCTGCTGAAAAGTTTCTGTCTGTCTGTCTTTTACGCAATCAGGACCAAACCGCTAATTTAATTGTGATAAAATACTCATATAGAGATACTTGACGGTCTCGGGATGAACATAGGATACTATTTTTTCTCATATTTGTAATATTTTCGATATATACCAATATATTATAATACTTATTAATTTGACATGCAATTTATTCCGCCATGTTAATAACAACCGTCGTTGCTAAGCAACGGTTTGCAAAATTTGTTGTTAGAAAACGTCACCCAAAATGAGCTTGCTTAACGCATCTCTCTATTGAAAGGTGAAAATAATTTCATAAATATATTTAATACATATTCGTATAGTTCAAGCGGGCGTAGCCGCGTATGGGTCCACTAGTATTAGTAATAAGTGATAAATATAGATATATTTTGGTAAGATATTAAAATGGTATTAGGCCGTCGTAGCTCAGCGGTACAAGGGTGTGACTGTAACGCGACGGTTGTGGGTTCGATTCCCACTCGAGGAAATGAAATACTTATTTACGTTTATATTTTCCTTTCTTCGTTCTGGTGTCGAGGCAAAGCGCGACGTTGAGTTCTGCCACTCAACACGCAATGCCTGCAGAATTCGGCAGAAAGTGGGGAACGCAGTGTCTTAACACTAGGTTCCCTCTGACTCCCCTGCTGTATGCGGGATACAACTTGAAGCTGATTTTTTTTAATGTTAAAACGATCTATATATAGTCATGTCAGAAATGCCTTAGGAGTACGTTAAAATAAGTTCTTTAGACCACTTTACGCACTTTATCCACACGTGGTGTCAAGTGCCGAGATACCGTCACCATATTACGTGAGCATCCGACTGCTGGCACATGATATTGACACGTTTTTACGTATAAATATTGATAATTGTTTAAAAATATTTCTTTTGTATTTCATTGCTTTGTGTTAACATCACAAGAAAAGAAAAAAAATGCCGAATAATATAATTCGTACTTTTCATTTTATGGACTGGTGTATACACAGCAGAATAAGCAGGAGGAACCTATAGTCAAAACGTTCCCATAAAGACATTTTCGTTCCCGACTATCCGCTAAATTTCGAATGCATTGCGTGCTGAGTGACAAAACTCAACGCCGCGCTTTACCTCATTTCCAGTAGTATCTTTATTGCCTCCTGATCTCTGTAGAAAATAGCTTTTTTGTTTATTACACTTTATTAGTCACATTTGTCGCTTTTTCTACATGTATTGCTGTTTTTGGAATATATTCGTGAGAAGTTACGAGTATTTAAATAAATAAACGAATAAGTAGATTGATGAAATACAAATTTAAATATTTCATGCAAATACTAATAGTGAATGTGTGTACAATGTACATATATGACAAATTATGCATTGTGTTAACAGTAAGCCGAATTGGAATAATTTGACGGCATATCAAGTCATGCTCTAATTTAAATTGACGCCTCTTGGGAAATTATACTGGATTCAAACTTGCACTTCTGCCCACCGCATTAATATGAATATACTTATAGCTTTTTTTTTTTTTTACTATAACCAAAAGCACATGCTAATAGTTTTAGAATTTTAATCTTCTAAAGTTATCTATACATAAGACAAATACTTTACAAGTATAATTTTATCATATTTATATAAATTAGGGATTAAATTGGAATATTTATTAAAATTCGAACTCTTGTCAACTTTATAAAGAGTGATATTGCAGTACGAAATTCTAATATGTTTTTATACCTTAGTAAGTATTAATCTCATATTATATTGTCATAATGGGAAATACAGACGATCGTCAGACAGATTAGAAACAAAGACATCTAAACAGTATAAAATTGCGTGCCGTAAATGTTTAAGATGTGGTCCAGAGATTATTTCATTTAACGTTTAACGGAATTCCATATTTGCAGTATAAATAAGAATAACATACTGACAGTAAAAATAAGAATGCAGTATAATTCCTATATAGAATCCCCACAGATAATAATTAAATATTTATCTTAAAAAATGGTATAAAAATTAAATTTAAAAAAGAGGATGTTAATAAAAAAATATTTTATTGTTATACTAATGTTTGTTCTAAGAATGGTAGGTACGTGCTTAATTCTAGTTTGATTAGCAAGGTTCAAGTCGATTTGCATTGTTTTGTAATATGCATGTTATAATATAACATGCTAGAATAATAATTATAAAAAATCTATATTCCATAGCGTATTATGAAGTAGTTTGCGTTACAACTTCCACGCCAAGAATGGGCTAGACAAGTTTACCATTAGCGTCACGACGAGGACCGCAGTTGGCTGGACTGAATCATATTTTACCGAGTTACGCACAAAATAAAGGGGAAAATAATGCAGATTTATTAACTTTACCATATTTTAAAATTCTATATACATTTTTTCAACTTTATTTACAAAAAGTAAATATTTTATATTACCCCAAATAATAGTCTATATACTTTTAATTCCGAAGAAATTTTCATAATAAAAGAAAAGAATTCAGAAATTTGCTTTTATAGTGAAATTTTTATTATAAAAATAACTTACTTTTTTTTCTAGGAACGTATTTAAACGTAAAACTTCGATCAATGACATAAATAAAATTCTCTTCTATAGTTAGGTGCAGGCTATAGCAATAAAATAAATTTACGATACCTGCGTTAAATTAGTAGAAGTAATGTTCATAAAACATCGCTATAAATTTCCAGTCGATGAACGAAAGGGCTTTGTCACTTTATTGTTTCTGTTAGAAAGGGATAAAGTGAAAGTGTTTATTTTTTAATTTTTTATTTTCATATAGCAGTAGTGGAGCTTTAACACTAAGTTTCTCCTCTGCTATGCAGGAAACAACGTGGAGCTTTTTCAGTGTTCTGTACCTTAAAAGGTAAAAAAACCCTTATCCGTCTAGGATCTAGGATCTCTTTGTTGTCCGTCTGTTCGTATGTCAAGACTCTTTATCGAGATTACATGGACGTTGAGGCTGCAATTAATATTAAATATTTAAGTTTATAGTCCTTTGAAGCTCAGAAAAAATCAAGCTTCTTAGTCAACGCAATCAAAAGATACGAGAATCAACACCTATAAGGATGCCTGTGGACCTATAATTATGAAATAATATTTACTCCATAAAAAATTTGTGCTTATACCCGCAAACTTAAATATGTCAACTTTTATGAGTTGAACTTCCTATAATTGGTACGGAAACCTCGTGGGTTGACCGGACTTTCTTTTATAATATCTGACTGATATTACATTACCTAACATTATAATAAAATTATTATTTTAAATATATTTGGAAAGTTTTTCAATAAGTTCTATTAAATTCTCACGGTTTGCACCCAGCATTGAGTATGCGCGACGACGAACGTATTCCAGAGCTGTTCTGTGCCCGGGTTTTGCAATGCAGTGCCTTTCATTGTAAGACTTAAAAGGAATGTATGGGATTTAATTAATAGTGATTCCTTAGGTGCAAAAAACTTTACTTTTGATGCCTGAATGATATAAATGTTATATTTTCTTACTGTGAGAAAGTTTATATAGGTATATGTTGATGATTATTTTTTAATATAATTGTAGGTACTTATTGTAGAATTATAGAAAAAAATACAATTGTACTTAAAAATTAACATTTAGAAGTATTTATTGTTTAGTGTGTATATGTATAAAAAGACCTAAAATGGAGAAAGGAATTGCTCATTTGACTGTCCTAACAAGAAATATAAAACTCATCGAGATAACAAAAAAGACAATTTAAGTTAATATATCTATACATTATATATGAAAGGAAAAGTAATTAAGTGCACAAGCCAGGCGTCAAAATAGGTGTTTAAAGCCCGCCTCACGCCGTTCCGCGGAAAGCCGATAGCAATCTGAGCGGGCTACGTACTCGCACTCGCTATCAGCGACTCCTGAATCTAATTAAACTTCATCAATTTGTTACAGATTGTGGGAACGGATTTCGCTATGAGGGTTTTTTTGTCATTTGTTTTAGTTGGTTTCTAATTAGGAGAGTTGCTTTTTATGTCATCACTTACATTCATATACTTATTTCAAATTAAACTATTCTCGTAAAAAATTGTTTTTATAAAATATTTTTTTTAAGTTAAGTACTAATTATCGTTAATTAAAATTGCAACTGCTGACAATAATTATGAATTCTAAAATACAAAAATTACGAATTTAAATACTATACTAGAGGCCGTCGTGACGCAGGTTCGTCGGTGGCTGTGGGTTCAACTCTCAATTAGAGGAATTAACTATTTTATATTTTCATTCTCTCGCCCTGGCAAGAAGACAAAACGCGGCGTTGAGCTCCGCCGCTTAACATATAATGCTTTGAAAATTCTCCGAAAAGTGAGAAATGAAATGTACTATCATAGATTCATGCTTTTAGGCAAAAGAATGAAGCTAAAAAAATCGCTTACAAAAAATCTCTTTTCGTTGCGGTTGAATAGGTTTATTAAATGTATTTTCAGTTATTACAGTTCGAAATATTAAAACATGGAATATATCAGTCACATAAGTCTTTGTAAAATTTAGTGTCATTTCCTTTTGTTATTAAAGTAATAAAAATCCGTTTGCAAGTATTTTCCATTTTTACTCGATCATGAAATTTTATTTCAAGTAAAAGTCAGTGAAGCTTGCACAGTTTACCTTACGTCTAGACTCCCAGTTACTTTAAAATAATATAAAAGTAAAGCAAGTAAAAACATCATATTTTTTAGAAAAATAATATTCAAAATTGAGAGCTGTATATATAAAAAAAACATTTTTGACATTTTTTGATATTAATAACAATAGTTAATTTTTATCGACAAAGTTTATAGGGTCAGTTTTTTTTGCTTCACACTGAATCCCACAAATAGATAGATCGAATCTACAACAGTCTAGTTACGCTTGTGCCCCTGTGCTACGACAGCCTCGACCATTAGGTACCTTGGCTTACGTCCATTAGGTAGAGATTTACAACATTGGAAATGATTCTTCAACAACCAAAACGCCATTGGGACAGGTCATTAACACATCTATATAGCAAGAGTGATGACGACAATGACACTACTGTACTTGAATACAGGAAAATCCGTTGCGGTTATTCATACCTACATATAATAAGTTTCCAAAGAACTGTTTGGAGCACCACCTATACCTATTCACGTCACTCGCCGGAACCTACTTCCCTCCTGAAGTCCCTTTATAGTTTTGTATGTCACTGATTGGACTATTTGAAATGCAAATCTTTTATTGTAATTGAATTGAAAATCATTATTCTTCTTAGTTTTGTAATTTACATCTAAATTATAATAGAACATAAAGGATATCCTGTGCATAAAATATATTTGCAGAAATCTGTAATATGAAGACGTAAAATGCAAACAGTATAGATATCCATGGTGTTTTTTTTTTTATTTTTATCGGTTTATTTATCTACTAGTAGGTACACGCACATCCTCGGAAATACTAGATTTTTTTTCAAGAGAACCTTAAGAGGCGATAAATGCAATGGTTATCGTCAACATGAAGGAGGCACAACAAAACTTACAAAATTGCAGTGCAAGTTATTATGCGATAAATCCATTTATTCATTAAAAGATTCTGGACAATTATTTAAAAATTGTAAATTTATAACCTTTGAATACATAAATAATTTATACATAATAATGTACGACTAAAGAATAACTTATAACGTCATATGTTTATTCTTTTCCTCACTCTTACATACATAGGTGTTTGAAAGAAAGACAGTATTTATTGCAAAATCATATAAAAATACACTTTTACTGCGTTTAAAAGGGGGAGAAGTATCGCTATAAAATAACCAAACTGCAAAACAGGATCGCATCTGTTCAAAGGATTTTACGATTGCGAATGTAGAGCGAACCGTTCTATTGTCAGAATTTAACTACGAGTATAATATAACATAATATAATAGGTCCCACATCTCTTTACTGTCATTAGCTGTCGAACAGATGTTCATATAACAGATGATTAACCTATTAACGATTAACTAGCCCACTAATAAGCTCGACCGCAAGACCTACGTACGTACTGACTCATGTACTAGAATATACAGTTTTTACTCGTGGAGATTTTAACAGGTGTTTCACATAATATGTTTCTTTGATGTCGACGTTACGTTAGACATTTCTTAGGTATTGTACATATACCATATACCTATGTGCTATAATGTTTGCAATTTAAACTTACTTAGCTTACTGCTACGGATATGAGTTTAAATGCACATTTGTCTCACACCCTCAACTATCCGATTATATTGTAAGACTAGTAAACAGCGCGCGGCTTCGCCCGCTTCATCTACACAATTATTTATTAACTAACCTGAATTACTTTCGCGTTCTATTATTTGCAATACAATATCTATATATTGAAAACTAAAGAGTCAGCCATTTTAATAAAGCAGCAAATTAGTGTTGAAATAAAATAAACACTAAATTTTAAGGGAAGTTTGGAAAAATATAATAATACATTAGGGTACACAAACGCATAACTAAATATACAAAAGTGTTACTAATCATTGTTTAATCATTTAATATATAACAGATTAATAGGTTTTCTCATATTATCCATCTACAGAGAGCGATCAATTACAATTTCATTATATATATAAAATAATATGTAAAAAATTGTTTAGTTTATAATGCTCTAATACGTCATAGAAATTGAACAACTTGATGTAGCGGCCATTGTGGGTTTGGGCCATTAATATCCACTCGATACGGTAATGACGTGCAAGTGTCGACAGATGTCGAAGCACTGACGGGTGCGAATACAAGTAGGCCAGCCCTCCAGCACTCCAGCCCTCCGGCAGTCCAGCACTTGATTAGTTTGCGTTGGTTTTCGTTGATAGACACGAAGGCACGTTAATGAAATAATGACGCCGCGTTTCGTGATGTTCCTACAAAGTGCCAAATTAAAACTAAATTATATCTATTTATAGTTTATATTTTGTTTAGTTTAATGATGTAAATGCGATTGTAACACAAGGTCCCTCGTGGCTCAGGGGCACAAGCATACGACTGTAAACGAGACAGGTTGTGAATTCGAATCCCACTCGAGGAAATGAAACATTTAATATTTCCATAGACAAAGTCCAGTGTTGAGTTACGCGATGCAACAAGTAATGTTTATAAATTGGGTGGTACTTGGAGTACAGTGCATCTTGCACGAAATTATATAAAGCGAAAAGTTGAAAAAAGATAAAAGAAAGTTACCTATTTTGTAAAAGTTATTACTTTTACAAAGTATTTTGTAAAAGTTATTGCTTTTATAAAACACTTATATTGCAAAATAGGTAACAGTCGTTCTTATATCTGTTTTAGATAAATGTGTTTATTTACTGTATATGTTTTTTTAATTACTTTCATAAATAACATTATACTATATAATTAACATCTCTATGTACCTACTATATCTTTGATTATGGGTTTTTTCATAATTATATGTGTTACATTAAATACTGCGGATGTAGAGTTAATGATCTCTGAGTAATGGCGACAGTGCAACTCATCAATATATCTATTAAGAATTAGATAAATTTAAACGTTGTTAATTTAGGATGAATCTAAAATATTTGAGTAAAATATTATTTTTTTTTGCTTTTTATTTTTATAACAATTTCATCGAACTGAAAACCAACCCACATGATATTAAAATTGAATTATTTAAAACTTTTTACTGTTTTAAAATTCCATTATTCTAATTACTTCTGTATTTGGAAATAAATCATAATTTGTTTTTGTAACGTGAAATATAGATCTACTTTTATTTATACTAGCAATCTTAAGACGAGTCGTTTTCAAATATAACTATTTCAAGTATTGAACGCCCACACTATTAGTTTTATACTACTCATTTATTTTTACTCAACTTTATTACAGGCAATTGTAAAAATAGGTCTATAAACTATACTGATATAAAGACATTCAAGTCTAAGAAATATTAAATATTTTTACAGCTACACATACAGACTAGTGACATTTATAGTGAAAATAAATCAACAAAAACATAAATTTAAAATATTATCATTCAAAAGATATGAATTAATATATAACATTAGAGAAGTTACTTCCAAGATTTGTTCCTTTGATGAGCTTCTACATAATTAGCTGAAACGGATGACCATTATCGATAAATGAAAGTTGCGAGCCACACTTAACTAAATAGGTTCCTTTTAGTATCTGTCGATCGCCTGGACATCGAATTACAGGAAAGTAGTCCAGTCTAATGAGATTCGCCAATTAATTTAAGAGAATTAAAGGACAAATTGGAGAAGTCACGCGATCTGGTTCAGGTGCTTAGTGTCCTAGTTACGGGGGGCTTTTGGGGGAAATTGATGGTAGATCATAAGTGATTGTAGCAATTTGGCTTGCACGCTATGGTGATGTTGTTCTAAATCTTACAATACAGCAAAAATATTATATATTTTTTTAGTTTGACTCTGTATCCCGAGGGACCTTAGTGTTAAGACACTCCATTCCCCATTTTCCCCTGAACTCAACACTGCGCTTTGCCTCGACACCAGAACGAAGGCACGACTGGTCTTTCATATTAGATATCCCATTATTTCTGCTAAAACAAGCACTTTAGTATACCTACTTAAATTTTATCAATTTTGATTAATTTGAACATTTTAAAAGTAAAATGCAATGCAATAAAAATGTCCAGTTATACGAATTAATTGGGAAATTAAACATGAGCAATACCTACTACTTTTGTAAGTCAACATAAGTTTATTAAGACAACGGTATCGGTAGTAAATTTTAAATTAACAACGATCAGTTAAAGCGACTACATACAGACGGTCCCAGTTCAGAATATGAAAGCGACATGCTAATTGCTTACGTCGCATATGACAGCCAAATATGGGTTAGTGAGAACTGCGGGCGTATCTGGAAAATAATTTTAGTTCAAATTAATAATTTTTTTTTAGTTTCTCGCTGTATCTCGCACATAGTAGGGTAGGCAGAGGGTACCTGGGAACCTAGTGTTAAAATAGTCCGTTCACATTAAAACACTTCCGTTTTACACTTCACTGCGTGCAAAGTGGCGAAACTCAACGCCCCGCTTAGTCTCGTTACTATTGCGAGGAAATGGAAACATTTTATTTCATTTCCTCGCTATTTATTATCTAATATAAATATTTATTTTTCTTAAATATTATGATAAGATTTAATGCGACATTATGTTCTTTAATATATTGATACAAAAATACAAAACACAGCCTATCACTAACGGTGTTATACAATACAGTAGCAAAAATTAATTTTATTATTTCATAATATATACAATCTAAGCTCTTTACAGGAATGCTTTTACTATATTGCCTGGCAACTTAATGATTTTAACCTAATTATCGATTCGCATTGTTTTATGAGTTCATTTCGCCAATTGGCATGAATTATTAGAGACAGCAATGGATCTATGGGTCCGTTAACCTGACTTACTTTCGAAGTATGCCGGGTCACGTCCGCGGTGAGGACACACCTTCTTGCATAAAATAAAAATTTAGGGAACATATATTTTGAATATTATGCTATTCATATTTTAGTTAATATTATTATAATAAAAGTGGTGTATAAGAGAGTATTACATAATTTTATTTTTTTATGAAAAAAACCAAATTCGTCTTCGTTTGCACATTTATTTTTAGATTTAAGTATTTGTTATCGTTTAGGTGGATAATTTTAAAAGCTGCGGAGGATGTAATGTTAGATTTTGACAGACAAATATTGTGATTTTGCTATTTGGGTATTGCCGAATTTATCTTATTGTACAATCCAAACATTTCTTTTGTTTTGCGCTGTATTCCACACAGCTGAACCTGGGAAACCTAGTGATAAGACACTCCGTTCCCATTTAAGACAATCCCGGCCTCCACTTTTCACTCAATTCTCTAGACATTTGGTGTTGAGTAGCAAAATTCAATGTCACAACTTACCTCGTTACAAGACCGAGGAAATTTTTAAATTTTATAACAATATATTTTTTTTATTTCAGAAAAGTTACCTAGAGGCCTTTGGATATTTAAGAAGAGGACACCCAGAAGTCGGTAATTTATTAATGGGAGACGTCTCGCAGTCCTATGAAGACGATTTTAGGATTGCCATCAAAACATTACAGGTGCTTATATATCTTTTTTTGACATGATAACGAAAAATGTAATTTACAAGTAACTTTGCATTTTACAAAATAATGATAATTTAGAAATAATAACTATTCATAAAAAAATTTCAGCAATTTTCTTATGGTATTTTTTCGTTAAATTTTCATCAGTAAACTGACTTCACAGAGAATCCTTTTTTTAATTATAATATTATTATTAACTTTTTATTACAATTTCATATTTTTAAGGAATTCGGTGGCATTCCGGTAACGGGTGTAGTAGATCACGCTACTAAAGAACTGATGAAAAAAAAGAGATGCGGTAGACCAGATCGAGAGCCTGAAAACGACGAGAATGGAAGGCGAAAAAAGCGGTTTGCTGTACAAGGCGAGAAATGGAAACACACGAACTTAACTTGGAGGTAAGCGCACTATAAATATAAATGTATTCATATTCACAGTAATTATATATATGAAATTTAGACAGAATCATTTTCAGCAAATTTTTAATCAGCGCCATCTGTTGAGCGTGAATAGAAATATTATAAGTAAACTTTATCGCTAGATGGCGCTTATTAGGTACCGCAACGCTATCTATGAGTAATTTAAAGTTTGAAACTACTTGATGCCAGATGTCAGCACTAGTATTACTATCATATCGTGTATCGTTCAAAATATTATTTGCTACATATAATAGAAGAATTACACCATTAGAAATATACAGGCATAAATATTTTAAAATAGTAAAAAATTACATTTAAATTGGAATTTTAATATTATATTGAATATTTTTGAATCATTTTGATATTTGATATTATTTACTAAGCCTATGTATAATTTATACTACCTAAAAACATTTTTTTTTTAAATATGTGTCAATATAAATATTAATTATAGTTCATATACACCTACAACATAAACATACAATTCATTAAATACTACAAAGTATATTATTTAATTATAACCTGAACCAAATATTTTACTGTGAAACAGTATAGGTACCTACATATTATCTATAAGGCCGTAAGCTTTATATTTCCTACAGCACAGTAATACTTTAGGGGTACATAAAATTGATGACAAATAATAGTTAAATCACAGGGATCGTAAAAGTTACGACGCTTTCCGCGTGGCTTAATTAAAAGAATATGTCCACGACGCCGCTGAGTGTGGTGCCCACTTCGAGACACAAATAAACAAGAGCCGTTTCTTCAAAATGTTTTATTTCATGACACATTTTCAGACGAACTTGTATTTGTCCAAGCAATAGTATTTAATAACAATTTCTCTGCTAAAATTAAACATAGATAGGTATTTATCGTATAGAGAAAAATAAGATGATGTGTAAAATAATTAATAATATAATATATTCCGTTAATTATTAATATAATTCGTTTAATGTATATTTTTAAGTAATAATTAACGTGTATTTTGTCTAATAACTTGTAATTTTATTTTGCTTAGTCACAGACAAATTGACAAAACTGCAAAAAAGTAGATATATAATTTTCTTTATGTTATATTATTTTCTTAAAATGTAAAAAAATGCATTCTAAGTTGAATTAATATCTCATTAAATGTTATTAAAAATAGTTGAATGTAGTTCATATTAATTATGAACAAAGTGCATTAGTTAGTAAACGTTACTTAGAAGAGCTAGGCACATTCGGTACTATTCTCCATCTATTTGAAGTCAAAACAACTGCAGAACACGCGGCTAATTTGAAAAGTTCACAATCACCTGCACGGACCGCGGCTTCAGCACAATTTCCTGTCGAATTAATGGTCTGTCAATATTGTAGTCCTCCATTACTGCTTGTTGTGCGAACCGGCTATAAAACGAACAACGCCATCTAGCGGGGGGTTTACGAGAGAGCGGCGCCGGTCGGTGTTGACCAAAAAATACATTTTGTTTCAATCCCACTTTTGTTTTATTATTTGTACGGAGTATGTTATGTGAAAATTACAATCTTTTTCTGTATATAATAATAATATAATTTAAAAAAGAAAAAGTGTAAATAATGTGTTATATTAGAGGTTAAATAAAAAAAAATGATTTCACGCTGTTTCCCGCACACAGCAAGTAGGCAGAAAGAAACTAATGAGAGAACCAAGTGGAGAACGGAGTGTCCGTTCTCCACTTTCCGCCTAATCCAGAATTAGGCATTACGTGATGAGTGGCGGAACTCAACGCCGCGCTTTGTTTATTAGCTAAAAAATCTTAATATAATCTATAATTACATAAATATTTCGTCAAATAATAAAAATAAAGTTTACGAGCATGTCCGAGACACCATAGCAATGGTTATTACATCGTATCGGTATTGTTTTCACAATGTCCGTGACAGGTGGATGACGGCCGCGTCACCCCCCGTGGCGCTGTCATCGCCATTCGAAACACTAGAAAATAATCAGGGAATGATATGCGTGAAAATATAAAATATGTAGTCCTTTATATATTGTGTGTTGTTGCGGCAATATTTTTTTAATAAACGAAATCTACTCTTTATCTACATATATATAATATAATATATGATTTGGATTAAAATTACTATGACCTTATACCTTCTATTACATATAAGTGAGTACTAAATAATATGCCAAAGTATAGAGGATATTTATTATAATAATATATTCTACGAAAATACTAAGATAAAGCAAATAATTTTAAATCAAATATATCTTACACTCAGACTTTAATTTCACAAACACCATAATTATATTAACCACCCAAAAACATAATAATAATTTTCCATATATTATGTATGTAAACGTAAAAGCTATCTATTTTAATAATTTTCAGCTATCACCCCTATCTCAGTGCCGACACGAACACGAACTGGGTTGACATTTCAATACTGAAGGCATTTCACAATATCCATAGTTCCACACTCTATAGTCCTGGTTATACGATGCGATAAACAGCTTATTACGTAAATTGAATGTACTAACACTATAATAGCGTTCGATGTTTTTATAAGTTAATGACCTGGACTGCAATATGTTATTTTCTTGTCTTTTTATGATAGCACTAAATAATTTGTTTGTTTAGCTTCGCGGCGGAACCTGGGAACCCAGTTTTAAGTCATTTCCATTAAAACACTTCCGTTCCTCACTTACCCCCGAATTCTCGAGGTATTGCGTTTTTTTATTGCGTGAAACGATAATAGTTAACTTTAGTTTTTTTTTTCATAAAAAATTACGGATGAATATTATTAATTCCATGTCTCATGTAGTTTAAATGTAGAAATACTAATTAGTAAATCAATATTATATTACTAAAATTTCTATTTCTATAAAATATATTCTTTAAATAAAGCTTCTCCACTATCATCATTGTCATGTAACTAGAAAAGTTAACAAAGCATTATACGGTGCCATTATTGCAAAGTGCTTCTTATTGTTTACTTTGCCACACATCGCCGTCGCCAGCGCTCTATATAGCGACACAAAATGGACATTTTAAAATATATATATTTATTTATTTATTTAATTTAAAAAAAAACACTACTAATAATGTATTCGTAATATCATTTTAATTTTTTATCGACATTGTAGATAATAACAACCTTAGTGATCTAATAAATACTATTATAAGAAAAATAAAAGAAAATCTATATTAATATTAAGAAATGTAAATAACTAAAAGCTTACAATAATATAAAAAACATCTATTGGAATATGTAAACATATTTGAGATTTTATCATATCAGCCCGGATAGCTCAGTCGGTAGAGCATTGGACTTTTAATCCAAGGGTCCAGGGTTCAAGTCCCTGTTCGGGCGGTTTCTTTTTTATTTATATACATTCTTTGTTTTTATGAATTATATTATTTGCTTTAAAAAATAAGACAAATGACATTTATTTTTTATAACCTACAGTTTCTTACTAAATAAATATTCACGTAACATTCAATGTGTTTCCCAAAACCGTAGAGATTATTATTCTATAACAATTTATATGACGCCTGATTTATGAAATTTTAAGAATTTTACTAACAATATAAAAATACTATAGTATTAGTAATACTAAAAATGAAAAATTATTTTGGTATGAAATTTATTTATTTTTTGCACGTATAAGTCACATTATAGCACAAATAAAAAAACGCCATAGACAAATAAAACTAAAACAAACTTTTAGTTTATGTATTTTTAATTGGTAGTCGATCATTATTAATCATTATTAAGCAAAATTTGAATTGAGTTTTGAATTTTGACTATTTTTTTACGTAGACTAAATATTATAAAATAGAAAAAGGAGAGACTTTATATTTTTTTCTTTTTTTTATACATAACAAAAAACTATTAATTACATAACTTTTTATATACTCTATATAAGATACTATTACAATAAACATTAAGTTTATACAGTACGGCTTTCCGTATTGATTGGGTGATTAGTGAAACCTTATCGAGTCCGTCTCGATGAGAATGTGCCGTCACGCCGTCACGCCGTCACGCCGGTACTGTAGAAGTATAGCAGCTTGAAGTTCAGCATATGTGTGGTTTCTTATTACTCACCACTTGCTTGGACAAAGCTTTCATATAACTTCTCAATATTGTATCAAATAAATATAGTACGAATATATTGTTGTATCTGTTCGTCCAATGGCGATTGTGATTTGTGAGGAGATTCAGATGTGTATATAACGTCTTATATGGTTATTATATTTGTATATAGTATATATTTTTCTATAATATATCGAGTTATATTAATGGCATCGTAGGGTGAGTAAATGTGACCTTTGTAGGTTCTATTCCTGCTAGGGGAACTAATTATTTTCATTTTCTCGTTCTGGTAACGAGGTAAAGCGAGACGTTGAGTATTTTCTCTGAACAAGCAATATTTCGTAAATTGGGCGAAAAATGGAGAACGGAGTGTTTTGGTACTAGGCTTTTTCAGCATTACCTTTCATAAATAGAAATATTCCTTTATGTTGTATTGGGACTTTGGAAGCATACAAGCAAAGCCATCACATGAAGTCAGTTATACCCAGACATTATCTCATGATATATAGTCAATTTAAATACCTCTCTTTCTCGTAGTAAATTCTTCTGTTATTACGATTAGTATCCATTTAGAACAAAATCTACCTATAAATGTGATTTATTATTTACTTATAATATTATGAAATATTTGTGTCATTTTGTAAATTTAATTTAATTTTAAATTACTCATGTTAAATCATTATTTTCTTAATTTACCGCGTAATTTCCAAATAAATATTCAAGTTATTTAAATAAAAATGTGTTAATCTCATGGCATAATATGTTTTATCCCTTACACCATATATTTTTCTAAAACGGCTTACAAAGTTATGAGGGATGATAAGCCTCGCCTAAAATAAAAGTTAAACACACGACCATTCCATTGCAACAGCCAAAATACAAAAGTTATTCAAAACTTGTTAATATATATATATGTATATATAATTTATCTACATAATATAATATTATAAAATCCTTTAATTTGAGGAAAAACATATAGAGATTGGACATAGTTTTTTAATAATACAACTATTCTAAATCTTTACATTTTGCGCATAAAATAAAATAAATAATTTTCTTTATATTCATTCTAATTTGTATACAACTTTATTTAAATAAATTTGATATAGTAACGTTATGTAAGAACAAACTATACAAATAACCTTTCCCTTAAACTATAATATATTGACATCTTCGCGCTGTATCCTGCATAAATCGAGGTAGGCAGAGAGAACATAGTGTTAAGATACTTAGTTCCTCACACAGATATTGTCATGTATGTATATATTTTTAATATACTGCTTCAAAAATAAGAGAAACCAGTACAATTAACTAAAACCTAAGGTGATATATCCAGTTCTACACAACACAATAGTTCACACGTACCCCCACAGTCTGTAAACATTGTTTATTTGTCATCGATGCCGAGACGAGCCTAATTGGGGTTAATTGCATCATCTCTCAAACCATCACTCCAATAATCTTTGTTATGTTATCATTTTGGATGATTAAATTGTTGTCCACTAAATAACTACTAAATTACATAATAAAATAAAAGAGACCTTCGTGGCGCAGGGGCACAAGCGTTTGACTAACGCGACGGTTGTACGTTCGATTCACACTCGGGGGAATGAATTTATTAATATTATAATTTCTCCGTTCTGGTTGAGTTGCGCCACTCAACGCGCAATACCTCCAAAATTCCGCGAAAAATAGGGAACGGAATTTTTTTAATACTAGGCTTCTTCTGCCTACCCTGCTATTGCTGAAGCTGAAAAAAAAGTTTTTAGTACTCCTGGATTCTGTCTCTTCCTCCACGATGTCTTTGAAATGGATGACAGAGTTTCTGTGGGCATGAAAGAAAAATTGAGAATAGAATATTTATCTCTCACTAACTAACTGGGGCAGAAAGGTCGTTCTCCTGAGAAAAGCCGATAAGAAACTGAACAGTTTTTATTTATTGATTATAAATATTACAATTTTATTATTACATACACTGGTGGTCAGTATTGTTTTAACATACCTACATTCATTTTCTACAAAAACTAAGAGTAAAATACAACATCTTCATAATACTGGATTAGACGTAGCCGTAGCCTCTATAGAGTTAAAAAACCAAGTTAATTCTAAATTGAAGTAAGTAAGTTTAGCTTATTTCCAGACAGTACAACACTGCGAATGTTATATAATTCTTTGAATTATAATTTAATATTATATAAATAATTTCCTTGTAATAAAATAAATAAATAAATATAAGTTTCAAACATCCGTATTAAGGCCTTGTGCCTTGTAATCAGTTTCGATTCCAATTTTCATTGCATTATACGAGTACGAGCATTCTCCCTTTTTATTTATTCAACTTTGTGAATCTTGCTTTCAAATTAAAATTGCTTAGATCTTGTAACATATATGGTATTTTAAATTTATATTCATTATTTAAATATTGTAAAGAATTTTTATATTAAGATACTTATTCTTTTTATATAATTGTTACCAAAATTGTATTTTTTTTTCATATTTTTTATGTAAAAAAAATTAAACAGCTTCACACTGTATTAGAGGGAACATATACCCCACTTTCCGCCAATCTTCGAGGCATTACGTGTTGAGTGGCGAAACTCAACGCCGTGATTTTACCTTGCTTGGTGCCAGAGCGAAGAAATTACTGAATAATATTCATTCCCTCGAGTGGCAATCAAACCCACAACCGACAAGTTANCTTTTTATATAATTGTTACCAAAATTGAATTTTTTTTTCATATTTTTTATGTAAAAAAATTAAACAGCTTCACACTGTATTAGAGAGAACATATATCCCACTTTCCGCCGAACTTCGAGGCATTACGTGTTGAGTGGCGAAACTCAACGCCGTGATTTTACCTTGCTTGGTGCCAGAGCGAAGAAATTACTGAATAATATTCATTCCCTCGAGTGGCAATCAAACCCACAACCGACAAGTTATAGTCACATCCTTGTGCCCACGTGCCATGACGGCCCTTAATCTATTTTTATGTCTTAATAATATTCATGAAAAAACATTTATACTATTTACTAAAAATGTTAACTGCATATAATACAGTTTTTATACAATCTAATATAGTATATTTATATACTTTGAAATATTTCTCGTCCCTTACTGGTGAAGAATGGGGTGCTAACCGCCGCAATCCTCTCATTCCTTGTCTGTATTAATATGTGCTAGGACGTTTATATTCACAATTTAGTGGCACTGAACTGGTTTCCTAAAGCATTATTATTTCAAAAATGTTGTATTAAAATACAATTTCTTAATGCAAATAAAAAAATATATTTTGAAATCGATGAAATTATTTTGATTTTTCGTTACCTTGTTAAACCTATTAAATAAATATTAAAAAAAAACTTTAAAATTTTCTTTGTTAATGTCGGTTAAATAGTAAAGAAAATTATATTTAAATCTATTATTGTTACTTTCTATTCCAAAGTACGGCATATTTTGAACATAAGTTCAGGGAAATAGAAATAACTTAAATATAAAATTCATAATCATTCATCTCAAGGTCTCATATTATTTGCCAATATAATATAAATATTTAAATATACATAATAAACGTACAAATTATTTTAAATATTTCATTTAGAATTTATATTTATAAAAAAATAAGAAGAACCAAATCGTTCCGCAAGGCTACACAGCTTGACCGGCGCCCAGTATATGATATCGTGTCTTCATATCCTATGTCAAATATTTTCTGCCACGTTCATCAACCCTGGGCTCTACAATGCATAAGACTAATAACCCGCCATGACTTCGCCCGAATGTTAATACGATTTTCTATATTATTTAAGTATTTAAATATATCTAGGATGTTATATTTCTGTTATCTGATATGGATTTATTTGAGTTACATCTTTAAGTAATAACAGCTTGAATATAGAAATGAATATCAAGTTGGAGAAAATAGTTTTATTTTTTATATACATTCTTTTACAAGTTTTTTAAATATTTATAAGAAATATGTTTTAAGCATCCCTTATGGTTTATGTAGAGTAACTTATGGCCTCCATTTATACAAGATTTAATTACAAAAAAGAAATACTTTACGTGTTAAGAAATATACTTTTAAATATAATTGTATTTAAAAATACAAAAAGCCCGGAATCTTTTTAAATAACTTAACTTAGCTTCAGACTGTATGCCTAGCGGGGTAGTCAGAGAGAACGGAGCGCCTAACGCTACGTACACGTCTTGAAATAAAAATAAATGTGATCTAATGGCCTTATTAAAGTGCCGCATTTAATTCTGCCACTCATCACACATTTTCTCAACATTAGACCCATATGCCCAGTACCCTGTTACATCTACCATATACAGCGGAGGCTAAAGAACTTATGAAACAACTAAATAATGTGTTAAGTAATTTTAGACTCCAGAATATGATTTTGATTAAGGCCAAGTCGATATTATACTAGGAAAGGAACTAAACCCCCGCCGAGTATATTTCTAATTAAGGGGAAGCTCTAAGCTTGTACGAAGCGATCACTCACTTGCACTTTTAATTAATTTATTTATCGAGACGCGAATCGACGGCGCAACTCGCGCCGCCGCCCCGCCCCGCTCCCAGCTTTATAAGCCGTGGCCGTGCGGCGACGTCCGTCAGTTTTCTCAGGGACGCCACGGGCGGCGCCCTACGGGAAAATGTGTACTTACCGAGGGTTACTTTTTGATGGTCATGTAAAATATATTAAATGCAGAAAGGGTTAGAGGGACTGTGTATAGGGTTCGGTTCCTCGGGAGGCGGTGGTCGGCGACCTTGAGGTGAGTCAGTGAGCGCGGTGAGTCGATAGGCTCGGGGCCGCCCGCCCACGCGCCTGCACTACAGCTGTTTTATTTGATAACGTGTCATTCCGTTACTTTTCCTCTATTTAAGTAGGAAAACTTTTTTTACTTTATTTTATTGTTAGATTATTTCCTGTTATTATTTATTTATATATTTATAGTTTTCTTTGCGTTTATTTGCTTTCTTACCATATAACTTTAACTTAAATTCTATGCTTTTTTATTATTTATAATACTTCCATTTTTAATCCAGAAATATTTTTCTTATAAATGTTTTTTAACATACCTATGAAAAGAAAAAATCCCCCCCTTTCATATATGTATAATGTACGCAAAACTCTTAATAAATTGTAAACGCCGCTTTTCCGGATATCGCTATCGATAGCTAGATATCATCGCCACATCCAATGACATGTGAACATTTTAAATCAAAATACATTCAAAAATGCATCGGGCTACAAACAAAAATTTTCACGCCCGCTGACGCGGCACACGGCGATAACATTCATAACCCACCCCCAGGGGTTTATACCAATTGGAGATCGAAAATCTGGATCCTCATAAATCCTGCTACCCTGGATAAGCAGCTAGGTACACTTGGTATTTGGTAGTCAGCCAAGTATAGACGCTTTGTAATTACTCACGAATCCGCTCTTAATTTGCCTAATTTACCCCAACTCGCTTCTGCGAACTAAATCGCGCTATTTAATGGGATGTTTGAATGATGCGCATTGTCTTGAAATCGCTTTTTTAACCGACTTCAGAAAAAGGAGGAGATTCTCAATTCTCAATTTATTTTCGAGCTACGTTTCGTTGCTTAGTTCTCACTAATCACTAAATTGTAGTAATTAAGTCTTAAAATTGCCACAAAATAATTATTTCTAAAGTAGGAATATAAAATATATATATTATATTGTAAATTAATCTAAAGAAAAAACGAAAAATATACAAACAAAAGATATTCAAGAATTGTCTCTGGTGGTTTACAATAATACTCAACGAATGTGTACTCGGCCGCAGAGCTTTATGTAGAGCATGAATTTTAGATACAAGAAAGCGACATTTTAGAAACAACAACATAATCTTTAATACACACGACTAAAGTAGTATTGCATTTTATATATTATACGTGAATATAATTTAGAATACGCGTTTGCATTATAACATAAATACATATTATAGAGAATGTAGATTGAGAAGTATTGCATAAATAAATAAACTTAAAACAATTTTGTAAGAATCCCGACGTATAAAATCTATGCATAAAATCTATTTCTAGAAACTTTGCAGTTGCTCTTCTATCTCTTTATAAAATATTATTATAAATTTAATATTATACGAATTCAACAACATAAACGGACGAAAAAATAATAATTTTAGATATGACGTTACAAATAAAAATTACCGTTACAGCCTGCAAAACATCATGTTTCCGTTTTTTGGCGCGACGAAAGGCAAATCGACAAAATAAATAAATAATTTTCTTTCAAGAGGCACTTTCGAGATATCTAACAAGTAATTTAATAGGCGAGCGCTTGCATATTGTCATCACAATAAAGCGGCGATAAGAAAGAAAACAGCCTTCGTAATTAAAGGGAGAGCTTTATTTAATTACAACATTGATACTTTTTAGCATGGCAACTCCCGAGGTAAATTACATTTCACTTTTATTACGTAGCGTTGATTCGCTGTTACGCTTATATTATATAGCTATCAAAATTATTTTGAAATAAGTTCTCTCTAAATGACCATCATGTGAGGATATTTTTGCAATTCCATGAGCGTTTCAAGTCGGTTCCTGTTTTTCCCAAGCACACGCCATTTATTTCCTGCTTTTTTATAAAATGAAAGCTTTACATCGTAGCAATTTATGAATAGAATAATACATTAACTTTGATCTGTAGAAGTACTGTATTAAACGTGATAATTTTAAAGTAAGACAATGTGTATAATTCAGGTATTGTATACAATACCTCGGCAATGTATAGAATACCTGGGACGCTAAGGCAATATATGGAATATTATAAATATTTTTATCCAGCACTCCTAGGTAATGAATAAAATTCCTAGGAATTATATGGAGTTCCTGTTCTTTCACAGGTTAGATTAGATTAGAAACTTATAAACTTCCAAGTAACTTACCTAGCCTGCTCTTATAATCCAATAAATCTGTACTGTGTAATCTTTGTGTGTACTAACGCCACCGCAGCTACAGATTAATATTAAGAAAAATTTGCATAAAATGCAAGCTAGTAAATAAGTCACAAGTCGTTTATTGCCTGCTTACTATTTCATACATTACCTACACGTTTTGGATTTTACATACATTGTCCAGATATTGTATAGAAAACCAAATTATACAGATTATCAGTATATATTATATGTAGCACTTAATTACAGTGAGATAGGCAGTCGGTGAATATTTTCGTCAGGCGGCCTAAAGTTCATGCTAGGGCGTGTCTGCTTACGCATAAGTAACGTACTAGTGATGCACAGTTGCTAAAGATTAAATAACGTAGTCTTCTAATTAGCGAATTTGAGACCTCGAAAGTAATTTAAATCGCACAACAACTGAAACAAGAAATAGTTTTAGACTATTTCTTGTTTCAGTTATATATGTAAGCTTAAAACATTAAAATATATAAAATAAAATATATGTTAACATGCGATGTACAGATTTCATAATGTTGTAAATCTCAAACTAATTCAAAATAAATTTGAAAAAAAAAATCAATACAATATAGCACAAAGTAATAAAGTAAAGCTATGGGACAAAATAATCTCAGTGATAAACTGTAAGCAAATGAATTTCCAAAGATAATCTTCATTTACATTTAAAATGCTAGCGGCGGCACTGATTGGAACAAATTTAACCATTAATTAAGTTTACTTTATTTCAATAAACCCAGTCTGATTCCTTGTTAATTGCCAAGCACAATGAAGTGAAAAATCAGATGCAACTGAACTGAGCTACGGAATGCAAATTTACAGCCAACGATAACAAGCAATAGCAACGGAATCAATTTGTTAAATAATAATATACGTACAGCTTAACATTACTCGTACAGCTTAACATTACTCGTTAGACAATCCATATTATACGAAGTACAGAGGCCAGTCATAGCGCAGGGGCACAAACGTGTGACTGTAAGCTGGCCAGATTGTTTGTTCGATTCCTACTCGTAGAAGTGAAATATTAAAATTAATATTATATAAGAAATGAAATTCCACTCGAGGACATACCTCGATTCTTCGCTCTGATGTAGAGGTAAAGCGCGGCGTTAAGTTCCGCCACTCAACACGCAATACCTCCAGAATTCGGCTGAAAGTCGGGAGCGGAATATCTTAACACTAGTCTCCCTCTACATGCGGGATACAGAGAGAAGTAAAAAAAACCATATTAATTATAATTCATATAACTAACATACATACGTCAAATATACTCAACTTATCTCTCTCTCTCGTTTAAAGTGTTAAAATTGTTTACCAATGAAGCGCTTGACCGCTTTTAATTGTTCTATTTAAATACTCAGATGAATCATTAAGCCTGTGGCTCTTGATTCAAATTTCCCTCGCATTCCCCACTCGTGGTAATTAAAAACGCATTTGTGTTCGGTTATTGGATCTATGCGCCACTTCACTACGTATTATTACGATTACCTTTGCTTAAATAAATATGTATATCGATATCTAATGAGATTATATCATTAAACATATTGATGTATCTTAACTTACTTTGATTATTTTTTAGCTTCACGCTGTAACCCGAAGACTTTGCGTGTTGAGTGGTGGACCTCAAGACCATGTTTTGCCTCGTTAACAGAGCGAAGAAATTAATATATTAAATATTTCTGTTCCTCGAGTGGTAATAGAACCTACAACAGCCTGTAGCATTTACAGTCGACCGCTTTTAGTTTTATTTTTAGTCTTAAATTATTCTGTATTTATCCAGTATTTTTTAAAATACCCTAAAAGCGGGTGTTATAGCAAAGAAAATATGTTTGCTTATTTTCAATCTCTATATTACCACAACCATCTATAGCAAAACCGGCAATGTTCTACGGCATGTGAATTGCAAACACGCAAACGATGCATGTACGCAACGATAAGACGTCTCATTTTATTTCAAGTCAGTTCAAACGGAGCATTACGACTTGCCGCCCCGCCCCGCGCCGCGGCCCCGCGACCCCGCGAGTCGTGTTGGCGCCGCATTATTATGCAAGGTCATTGTAATCAACTCTAGGCACTCCATAATTTCAAAAATCTGAATACTGTTGTGTATTTCAAAGGGGGTATTTGTGAAACTTTAACTTAGCTTACAATTAAATATTGATATTAATCTAATATTACTGTTGAATTGTATTGTACGTATATTGAATATATGTATACGTATTATTACTTACTCGAAATTTAAAAGTACTCTGATAATAGAATTTCTGGTGATTTAACTTTTTTTTTAAACAACGCAATACCTTAAAATTGAATTTATCGACGATTTCCGACGGCGCGACAACATTTCCTGCAGACCACATTTCTCAGCTCCCAACTGAGGGGTCCTCAGCTTTTTAGGATATTTCGCACGCCATTTTTATTTCGGCGTAATTCCATTTTCAATTTCTAGCGAACGTCGTCGGTGAGATTGGCGCGTAAAACTCGCGTAAACATTCGAGCGGTTGGAAAACGGTTACTCTCGTAGTAACCGGTTTATGCCGTTGCGGAGTGTGGAGAGATAAGGCACTTTATGTGTGTAATCATTTTGTGTTACGACGGACGCCGTCGTGAGTGAGTGTTATTAAGGCGTTCCCTTCCCCCCAGCTTTTATGCTGTGATTTTTAAAGTGTACAATGTAACTGCGACGCTCGATGTTGATATGCCAATATGTGAAAGTAAAGACGTTTAGATCGCTTTTATTTGTTTGTATTTTCTTTTTTCTTTACAAATTTATTTACTGTAAGAATATTTTTAAGAATATATTTAAAGTAAAATATACATTTAATTTTATGTTAACTGACAAGGCAACATTTTAAACATTTTTCATCACACATTTACATAGAACAGTTCGACACATACTGGATGATTACGAATTTAAGCAAACGCGGCTAATATGAATGACAACGGGTCGACCTACTCGACATTCATTTCCCCTGGCGCACCTCTCTTATAATAACTTACACGGCAACATCGCCTTAAGATACAAATATATATGTAGTATGGGACGGTAGGGATACGGAACCCGCGTAAGCTGCTAAAGGTACTCTATAACATATAATTGAATTTTGCAAAGATAGCAAACGAAATAAATTATTCGATGAATCCTCATGATATCGAAACAGCTTTTTTACAACGGCCGACCCTATAGTCTACCTTTGAATAGAATAAAATTAGAGGCCGACAACAATTTTCGGCATTTGAATTGCTGAGCTCCAAATTTTTTTATACATATCTGATGAAGGTGCAGGCTTTGGCGCTCTATAATCCAGATTCGACCCTTGAATACGAGCGAACGAGCGGGTGGCCGAGGTTCTAGAGTGGCCCTTCAATCAGCCCTTCCTTGCGGGCATGCGCGGGGGAGGAGGACCGCGGGAGGGCGCGCGGGGGGCGCGGGGCGGGGCGCCACGAGGACCTTTGAGTTCAGACTCTTTGACACGAGCCACTGGCGCACTCTTCAAGTAATGATTCATTCTGCTGATGACTGACGCGGCTAATGCGACCGTTTCCCCCCCTATAATATTTGGTTAAGGATTAAAGATGCGGTCTCTTTAATTTTAGACTTTCTTTCTTTTTGTGGTACGCCTTTTTATTTATGCGTATTTGTTTGATGTCTCGTATGTATATTTCACATTTTGACTTAGTATATTTTTTGATATAACTATATATTATAATATACATGTATGTATATAATGAGGCACGCCATAGAGCCCGCAGAATTGTGGGTAGCGTGCAACGCGTCGTCATAGCGATTGGCGACAAAGCCCGCCATTGTAGTCGCTGTCCGTCAATTATGCAAGACAATGAGCATCCTCTTGTGATTGTCCGCTACACAGATTAAGGCTTTAATCAATTGCAGATTATTTACGTTATATTTGTATGGAAAGCAAAAAATAACTATGAACAAAAAATAAAAATTTGAAATCCCAGTGTGTTCGAAAGTCTGCTACGAGGTTTTTCTGATATTTTATTTAAATAAGTTTCATAATATTTCAACTCTAAATCTCAGATAAACAAAATACAAAATATTTATTTTGCGAAAGTAAATTTCAAATTTCAATATATCATATATTTCCAATATTTCCATTTTCTTATATAGCAAAGTCATCGTCAATAGAATATAATATATTCAGTTGTTGGGAACATGAAGCAAAGGCGGGTCGTTATCATGTCAAAGAAACTATCGTATTACTGGACTCAAAGATAGTGGTTTGTTGGAGGTTTGTTATGAACGATATATTATAACTAATATATTAGTATAAATATATAAAAGTAATGACAAAAAACATGTGCATGTTACATTCATACATGCATGCTCACATGCTGAAACTACATTACCATGTCAGATTCTAAAAATATACGTAATATGTCTTTAAATTCAAAGTTAATCTTTTAAAATGTTTATATAAAAAGGTTTACTTTAAAACAAAAACCTATCCAAATATTTAGTTAAAAAAAATTCCAAAACCAGTAAATCCCTTAATGAACTTTAGCGGCAAAAGTATTAATTTCACAATTAATAATTGTGAGTAATTGCGCTCGAATTTAGTCAGACATTAACACTTTAAATTATATTTATGTTTATTTTTTGAGTACGGTTTCCGCCTCAATTCTAATTGTTATTAACGGTGTATAATGATGTATGAATATTTAAATTAATAGGGTAGCCAGATTCATTTAATCTTGATATATTACTTCGTTCTGTATAACTTCAGCTATTTGCTTATTTTATTAAATTTAAATGAACCATAATGTTACAAATAACTTTACTAATTTGTGTTTTATACTGTAGACTTTCTTTGTTTCAATTATACATCTACATATAAAGTTGAAAATATAGTTATTAAGGTGAAACATAAAATGAAACATATTTTTTATTACTTAAAACATATCTGTAAAAGTTATAATTGATTATATTATTATTAAATCTAACGAAATATTTATTTTTGTTACAGGTATGTTAATATTACAGACTGAAAATTATAGTAAAAATATCCTACAAGAAGGTAAGTGAGTTATTTGAAAGGGTATTAAATATGTACAAAGATCATTTCTTTTTAATCTTTACCAACTTCTGAAAAAAATAGGGTTAAATGGGTTATTAAATAAAAAACAAAATGCATAAACAAATTAAACAATATCTATTTTATATATTAAAAAAAACGATTTCATATAATCGAGTCGTAGCGACGGGGCTGAAGCGGTCACAGCACGCAAACGCCTTTAGTCGATTAGCTTTTACCTTGTAAGCTATAGTGATAGTACATTATAAATTGAGGGCAAATGGAGTCCCCTGGCCCCAGTACATTAAAGAATTAACCTTACAACCACAGGTCAAGTGCTTTTGCATATCGATAAACGTGCTTTCTTCGATAATATCGATGAATATTTCATAATACCTTTTGTCGCTCGAGTTAAACGATTATGATAATCGCAAAGTGAAAAGCTACCGTTTTTAATCTACATTCTAGTAATATTATCCGGTCTTCTGTGGTCTTCGACATTTTTCTTTTAAGAAATGTAAAACAAAAAGCGAATATACTTGAACGCGTCAGGCAGTCAGTTAATTTAAAAAAAATATATGAAAAAGTTTTTTTTTATAATATGACGGATATCATCAGGTGAAACATTTTTATAATTATTATTAAACATATTTACATTCGGAATTTTCAAACATTAGCGATACTATTCGGCAATTTAATCAAACTTAACCATATAAGACAAAAATATGACATATCTTACCCTTAGTTATAACCGACTCTGTCATTAGCCTCATGATTTCTTATAAAGATAAGATACTTATGAAATAGTTAGGGGGCACCTACGCTAAAAGGTGATATAATCCGACTTTGGAGTCTTGTAGAGGAAAGATTTATAAAAGAAAGCATAATATAAATAAGAATCACGTTTGTAATAAAGCAGAAAAGCATTCTTACCACGTTTAAGGGCTTATAATATGGCTTGGGCTAACTCTACTCGATTATTCAAGAAACATTGCATTTTCATTATTAGTACTGTTTTATCCGTTCAATCTAAGTCTTAATAACCAAAGTGAAATTTAATATTAATATGTTACAATAGAAACAAAATTTAACATGGTTTAATTAAAATTCAATTAAATCCACTTCACGCTGTATCCCGTATATAGCAGGATAGGTAGAGGGAACCTAGCATAAAAACACTCCGTCCACTTTCAGCCAAATTCTTCGAGGCATCGCGTGTTGAGCGGCGGAATTCAACGCCGGGCTTTTGCCTTGTTAACATGGTTAAATTATTTTAAATCGTAATTCTATTAATTCACTGTCATTGTGCCATTCATTGTATTATCAATAAAAAGTTCTAACGAACAAATGGCGATCGAATCCAAAACCACTGTTTACACGCTTTCCAATAGCGCCACGTCAGAGTCGCATTACATTTATACGCTTCCATAATCCAAGAGACTATTAATTATGTAATAATATGAGCACATTGTAGTGCATCGAGCAATATTATGATATGTTGGTGATGATTGATATGCGTTTTGCCTCACACTCACTTGTTTGGATAGCTCTATTAGGATATACTCGTATGTATATAGGCACTATATGTACTACAACAATACGTCTCGGACGATTAAGACATTTCTGTAATCTGCAAATCATGTGGATTAATATCAAATATATTAACTATACGTACTTATATGTAAATGACACTAAAGTATTAAGTACATATTTATTGAGATAAATTGTCTGCGAAAAATATGGTGGTTTTAAGCTATTTGTGTTATATAATTAGAAATTCAAATTCGGTTTCTCTCGCTTAAACTTATTTTTATATTACTGTCAAAGAATAATTAATATATTTTTAATAAAAAGTATGTCTTTTCTTATATTTCTTAGAGTATATGTTTCTACAAATACTCTTATCATAATAATCAGTTGAGTAGTTTTAACGTGAAAGCCTAACAAACAAACTTACATTCACCTTCATAATAAAGATATGATTATACATTTACATAATTAAAAATATACTGTATTTACAAAACGGTAAATAAAATTAAATAAATATTATTTATACTCTTTAAAAAGATTCGTTTAAACGTTCCGTTTGCTTCTTGTGCATTTTGCTACGACGCGGCGTAGCACTGTTGATGGTAGTTAAACAGACATTTTGTATTTTATAAATACTTTTTAAATCTCTCTGTTATTTGGCGTCTGAGTCATAATTTATAGAATAGATAGAGAGAAGAGAATTTCGTCACCTTATTTAAAATAATTTATTCTCGTAAAGCTATATAAATGTTTAGTAGATGATGTTTCTCCGCTACATGCGGGTGAAGTTGTAGAGCAATAATTTGGAGTTTATTTGCGATGTGGCCATTAGCGCGTTAATTATTCAGTCCTCAGCTCGGGCTGTGCTCGCTGATACTGCTCCTTGCTTCGTTTGTTGATGTTATATACCTCTTTCGAGCCCAATTTTTGTAATTACACTCTTTGCCAAGATTTTAACAATGAAAAAATACTACATAAATCTCAGCGAAAGCATTTTATGATGATATTAAAGTTTTATTTGTAACAAAATCTTATTTTTATACGTTTTTTTACGTATATATAAAGTTCCACGTTCCCAAACATTAGTGCCATATTCATCGGAATTTGTATCGACTTGTATTCGAGGTCTCCTAACTCCGTCGACTCTGATAATTTATTCACATGTAAACTCGTCCCACAACTTAGATTGGACTTAAACGAGAATGTTGTGAGCGAGTATTATGCTTAATGAAGTTAAACACGTACTAAACAGGAAACTTGACAGACTTCTCGCAGCACAATGCGACCCAGAAATTTTGGTGTATCTCAGCTCCTGAGGTGGTAGATTCTCGTAGAATAATTTACGTAGAACATTTTAAATTAGATTATATTTATATATCGGTTTGTTGAATTGATTCATGGAAGTTATATATGAAACTAGCATTTACCCACGGCTTCGCCCATGTGGCCAAATGGATATAGCTGATTTTTATCGAGACGATTAGGGCTGTATTAATTTTTTTCAATTCGAAAAAGTACTTCCCGAAATTAGTGAATTCAACCAAACTCTTAAGCTTATGAATATATATATAGTTATAAAGTAAATCAACTACATAGTACGAAAATAATAATATTCTATTTAATATTAGCATTGTGTATTAATATTTTAACATGTTATGAATAACATTAGAGAAAAATAATCCAACTTAGTATTTTAAATAACTATTTGTACACCAAATAAATTATATTCTGACATTTCATGCCGGCTACATTTACCCAGACTTAATATTAGCTGTAGAAACAAGTCATAAACCGCGTAATAATATATGAGTGGTGGCCGCTAACGTTATAAATGCAAAAGTACTGTTGAGGACGTCGTAGCGCAGTGGAACTAGCGTGTGACTGTAAATACGACGGTTGTAGCTTCGTTTCCCACTCGGGGGAATAAATTATTATTTATGAATATTTTAATTTATTCGTTCTGGTAACAAGGCAAAGCATGACGATAAGTTCTGCCGCTCAGTATGCATTGCATCATTCGGCGGAAAGTGGAAAACGGAGAGTATTAACACTAGATTCTCTCTGCTTATCCTGCTATAGGCGGGATATAGCGTGAAGCTAAAAAACATATCAGTTTTACATTTACTTTAAACCTATAGTTTCTAAACATATCAGGCTAACTACATTTGAAGGTAAAGCGGACAGCTAAAAGGCCATTACGAGCTAAGGGTGTATGAATTATTTGTAGACGGAGGACATGCGACGTAATGGGGCGATGTGCTAGATACCGTCCCGTATTTCGTTAATAGCTAAACATGTTGAAGTTAACTTGCATAACTATTCGTCATATAACAATGGACTCGTTTTTCCTTTTTTTCAACTATTATAATACTGCTAGAAATAAATAAAATATTTATATGAGATATGTTTAACAGTTATTTAAAAATAGAATCCATTAGGATGAAGCGTGTATGATGTCGTGGCACCCTACAATGGTGTAACGCGATGTTGTGAGTTCGATCCCCACAGCGAGGAATGAATTATTATTTATTAATATTTTAATTTCTTCGCTCTGGCAGTTCCGCCACTTAGCACACATAAAGTGGGGAAACGTAGTCTTAACACTAGGTTCCCTCTGCCTACCCTGCTTTAAGCGGGATACAGCGTGAAGCTAAATCCATTAGATTTAGATACATTTATACGAACTACAGTTTTGTTTCAAAATGTCCCCTTTTAAGCTCATATGTATTTCATTTAAAACCTATAATACCAATAAATCTACTATGATATGAAAATCAATTGGAAACGCCCAGCTCAGTAATTGGGTTATAGGCCGACTAATCATGACAGTAATAGAGTTAGCGTGTAATATCCAAATATGTTTACGTTATATATCTATTTCTGAATCGAATATAAAATAAATCGTTCTACCTTTACCTACTAAAATTAAAATTCTTTGCTTATTATTAAACTAATTTGTGTATTTGAATGCAACAGTTAAATTTTTATACATTTTTAATATTATTAAAAAATATATTTATTATACCTGTAATTTTTAACCTATTTTAGACTTTTTCAACAATAGGATGTATAAACTGCGCCCTAATTCTAATAGCTGAAACATACGCTGACTTTCATCATCTATATAAAGCACGTATATATTCTTACCATAAATAGCTTATCGAACTGTAGCTTAAAGAACACTTAGCTCTAAATATAAAGTAGATTTCTGGTCCAGTAACGTGGGGGCTTTGATATTTCTTCGTGCATCCAACAATAGACGCCTTACTCGCCGGTTATTACAGAATGGAATTCTACTATTATTACTATTAGGTGTTTATTTGATACTAGCCTCGAAGCGATTTCAGCTATTTTGAATTGGTTTTATTTTATTTTATATATATTTCTTGCTATATTTTATGGTATATAACTATTTCTATATACGCTTAATAAAAGTTATAGGGAATGTAAGAACATTTTTCCTCACTAAAGTACAGCTTTAAGAATAATTAAAAATCAAATAATCAACTTTACACTGAAATAGAACCTAATATAAAATGACAAAAATATTATAAATTGTTAAATAACTGGTATTCTTTTTCGTTAAATGTTTCGTTACAAAATTTGTTTTCGTAGCCATACGAAATATAATATTTTTAGGAGTTGACAAAAAGAAATTATTATTTAGCATAACATGAAAAATGAAGTTCAATTGCTTGAAAAGCTGACGTGTGTATAAAATGTACAGTTCCAATATTGCTTCGCAATTTTTTTTATATAAAAAAAGTACGTAGCAAGGTGTCAATTAGCTCTCCAACTAACTGCCTCATATAAAAAAACGGAAAGTAAAAATACTATAATTATTGGTTACTAATAATTGGTTTTTATTAACTTTCCATTCCATAAATATTCTAGTCTCAGAATTAACACCTAGACTTAGAATTTATAATTACTATATTACAATAATTAGTCCTGTACGGAAAACCAATCCACAAACCTCAATAAATAATTATATTACAATTTTTAATAAAACAAAGTAAAATCTCAGTAATAATTGTTCATCAAATAAGCATATACCAATAACAGTATAGCGACGTAGGCAATTTGAATGTAAGTGAGAATTTCCTTGTGGTCAAGTGAACGTCTAGTAGTAATGAATATGTATGAACGTATAAAGGCACTAGGCACGCTAAGAATGTAATGTGAATTCCCTTATGGGAAATAAAGCCTTATGATATGAATATAATACTATTTGTCACGATTTTTTATATAATTTCTTGTTAATTAAAAAAGCTTTAGCGTCGAACATAAAGTATGTCAAACGTAAGCTGTTAATATTCGACTTAAAATGGGATACAAAATATTTTTGAATTGTAAGCTATATAATTATCAACGTTAAAGTTATCTTATATAAAAAAATATATATTATATAAATTTAACTTTTATATTTTCTATTAGGCATACGAATTTTCTTTAACTATAATTTTATTATTTAAGTTATTATTTAAACTAAAGCTGAATTAATAAACTTTTTTACCATATAAAGTAACCATTACAAGCACGTTGAACGAGTGAATATTTACAGAACGAGCACTAAAACAGCCTCCACAGTCTTAGTTTCCTCGTTAGACACTCTTTAACCACTAAAAACTTTGAAATGCATATTTAAGTTGAACCTCCACCGCTACTTGTTAATATAGCGCGCGCATTAACAAATAAAAGTCTGAAACACAAATGAAAGTGTTGTTATGTCTCTACAGAACGTCACACGGTTAGGTACACTCGGTTGCCTCGATTCGACTAAGGCGCGCTTACATTAACAAATATTTCAAATATTTGTAAGCAAAACCGATTTTCTATTTTCCTTAAATCGAACGTATTCTGTAATGGGTTCTACTTCACTTAATATAATAAACAGTTGAAGTATTGAAAAATATATCGTTCTAGGTACAAGGTAGCTAATATCTGGAGATATTATTATATTAGACATTATATTTTAACTTTATATTAAAATATTTTAAGAATCCAATAGTAGACATTCAGTAATTTAGAGTAAGAGAGCAGACACTATACATAAGTGAGCACATTCATGTACTATGGATGCCGTGAACAAAACTAATAATAGTAGAACTGGAAAACCGGAGATATTGACTCCGACGTAACACATCCGGCGCACCAGCTTTGCGGATGTAGACACGACGACCAACACGAAATCTTGAGACCTTTGACATTCAGCTGAAAATATGAGAAAATATAAACTACGTTTATTATAACTCGTGTTTTAATACTTACTTTATTAAATTAAATCAAATCAGCTTTTCACCGGACATGTTGAGTGGCGGAACTCAACGCTGCGCTTTTGAAAGAAGAACAGAAAAAAGAAGAAATAGAAAGATAAATTTAAATAAATATTTCAATTCCTCGAGTGGAGATTGAAACCACGACCAGTCGCGTTTACAGTCACACTTCGTATCCATGCGCCGCGACTGAC
This sequence comes from Heliconius cydno galanthus, assembly GCA_036379175.1. Classification (NCBI taxonomy): domain Eukaryota; kingdom Metazoa; phylum Arthropoda; class Insecta; order Lepidoptera; family Nymphalidae; genus Heliconius; species Heliconius cydno. The sequence continues at coordinate 67,983 of JAKRZM010000256.1, forward strand.
GATTATTCGAATGTCAACCAAATAAATAAATTGTAAAAAAAATATAACACTAGCGATCTCTCTTTAGCGAAAACAAAATAACGAGTACACCGTACACTGATAATCCGCATCGAACACGGTAACGTGAAACGACGACCTTTCAGGAGGCACCATTAAACAGAATATTGGATATTGAAATACGTACGCAATGTTCTAAGCCAATTAGCTGGTCATTTTTGCTGTGGGGGGCACCGGCTAAGCTGGAGTAAGCCGGTTACACCGCTACCAAATCTAATTAAAGGACACTGGGCCTCCGAAATGCTGACAGTTGCCATTTACCACGTTTTTTTCCTCTACGTAACCATTTCAAAGGCCGCTTTAATTGGTTTGTTTGTTGGAACGGGTTCACTGAAATTTCTATACTACAGCGCTATGGAAAAAACGGTAAGAGTAGAAGTATAAGTAACTCGTTCAAGTAATGCAGAAACCGTACGTTCAAAATTAATACGATTGTTTTATTTTCCCTTGCTAAATTTATTCGTTGTTTAGAATAATGAAACGGGAGTACACGCTAAGGGAAATCCATTCTCTAACAATTTAATACAGAGCTTTCTAATGTGGAATACTTTTTCGTGTTCTAACCATATGCGTTGTGTTATATTTATAGTCCGTATTAGATATGTTTATAATAAATTTTATTATGCTACTAAACTAATTTTAAAATTTAAGACAGTAATTTAAAATTTGGCGGAGTGAAGTTTAAAAAGTGGAGAACGAAATGTATTAACACTATGTTTCCTCTGACTACCTTGGTATATGCTTTATACAGCTTGAAGGTGATTTTTTAAAAAAAATATATGTAAATCAAATTAATTGTTTTAGCCTTTATAGTGGCTGTTGTAATAGCTTTTACATATTTTTTAAGAAAAAGCAAGATAAATCTAATACAGAGTCCCGCCGTACCGGCACCGCCACCGTAACAAAGCAAATATTCGCGGCTCGCTACTTGTACCGTATACCGTATGTTATAATACGAAGTTACTGCGAAGCACGCTTCACTCAGCCGCGTTGCTCGTAAGTAAAAGAGTTTCGTGAGTTGTAATTTAGTAGAAAGCATTGAAATATTCGTGTATAATCTGAATAACATGCCGATATGAACAGCGGAGGGCGCACGGAACGCTAGGGTGTATTTTATCCGATATTAAACGTTTAGGGAGCTGTCCGTAGAATATTTTACGAATTGCGCAACGGCGTTCACTATATTCAATAAGATAATAACAATTTGATTTTAAATTACGATTTTTGTAATAATAATAAGCACAATAAATGTATGAAATTATTTTATTAAATCACGTAATTTTCAAAATATATATCCATATCCTAATTTTCTTATTCTTTCTTACATAGATTACATTTTATAAAAATATTTTTGTATCTGTACTTTTTTTACATACGTCGTCGTAACTTGCCTTCTAAAATAAGTAATACATATTCGGCGCTGAGAAAGACCTCAATTTCTCTGCTACCTTTGTAATGTAATTTTTGGCCTCTCCATTTTCTTTTACCAAAGCTGAAGGTTTATTGAAATATCGGATGTCAAGTGCTATCGGAAGTACAGTTTGTTTTTTTTAATTTACCCGAAATAAGTTTATCTTTGAAATTGTAAAAAATATAACTTGTAGTTGGGTGTATAATAATTTAATACGTTAAGTAAAATATATAAGGTTAGTTTATTTTTTCTAAATTTATTTATATTTTAAGTTAATTTATATATAGGAAATATTGTTTATCTGCATAAAAAATCTGCTGGGATGAAACTGATTGCTTCCCAAGTGAGTTGATTTGTAACTGGAATCATCGTTGGGGAATGTATCTTGCGGCATCTGACCGCGAAACTTGACGCTAGCGTCTAGACCGGTGTCAGTGTCGTTCCCAATCATATAAATTTTACCTATATAGAGAATAATTTTTAATTTATTACTATATTACACCTGCAACCTTACACTCACTAGTGTATTTTATATCACACATTCCAGATATTCGTTTAGAAAGAAACAGTGTTAAGAGAGAAGTGACCTTATGAGATTGATGACCTTTTTCATTCTTCGGAGCAAGTCTATTGATGACTCACCTGTTCTTGAACTCAGTAGTACTTTTGTTAAGGCCGTCGTGGCGCAGGTTCAAAAGGTGGACTATAAACTCTCACGCAGTGCCTCGAAAAGTCGGCGGAAAATGGGGAAAGGAAGCATCCTAATGGGAACAGAGTATCTTAACACTACGTTCCCTTTGACTCTCCTGCTATGTGCGAGGTAGAGTGCTGGATACATATGCAGAAATATAAAAAATGTGAAATTTAGGATTACAACTCTATAGTTGTAATTTTAAATCTTACTTTTTTATCTTTATTTATACTAGTGTCAATTTTCCCACAATAACGTGATGATAACTATATACAAAAATACATTTTAAAAATACTCAAATTATCTGAACTACATTAGTTTTTTTTAGACATTTTTTGAACATAACCCAAACTTCACACGTGCCCAAATTTTCTATACTAATCTTTTGAAATTAGAAAAAAAACAAATGATTTTACAAAAATAAAAAAAAAACCAGTGGTGTTCGAGATAAATTTGATCGCATACCTCAGAGCAAACCACTCAACTAGTGAAAAATCCCTTTGCTTTTATTTCTAGACGAGCTGACACTCGATCGCTTACGCCGGTGTCACTTCGCCGACTTGATTTATGCGACCAATATGGCGGCGCCTGTCACTCGCCGGAGATATCGAACCGTTCATATTATTATGGTTCGTGTTTGACCACTTCATTTCTATGTAAAATTTGTTTTATATCGTTGTAGGGTATGTTATATGAATATTTATTTATTTTGAGTTTCATTGTATATATACATATTTACCAAATCCTTTTGATATAGTTCTGTCACATACAAATATAGATAAAATAGAAGTTGACGTCGTCGTGAAACAGAGGCACGATTTTTTTCAATTCGATTCCCACTTGGGCAATGAAATATTTAATATTTTCATCTTCTCGCTCTGGTAGAGAAGCAAAGCAGGGCGTTGAGTTTCGCCACTCAAAATGCAATGCCTCGAGAATTTGTCGGAAAATGGGGAGCGGAAATGGAAATGGAATATCTTCACACTAGGTTTCCGGCTTCCCTCTGCCTACCCTACTAAGTACGGGATACAGTGTGAAACTAAAATAAGAAAAAGCTTAATGAAAGCAGCAATAGCAACTTTAACGAAATTTATAACTAAAAAAACGTTTAATTCGTTCATGTTATTATATATAGTATTAAAATCATTATCGTATTAGATTATATCGTCATAATTTGTTTTGTATAATAGCAATATAATATTCCCGTCTATCAGAGGAACGGTTAATTTAGCTGCAGTTGCGAGTGACACAATCTAGAGTACGCCCCGCTGCTGATAGCTTTTAAACTGAACAAACTATTAAATAAACTACGTATAACTTGTATTATACGATGTCAAAAAGATTGTGATGAAAATAATATAATTAATAAGTACTATAATTTAGGTACGTATGTACGTTAAAATTTTGTTTTAGTCTTAATTAAAATTATTTAATTGCTTGTTGATTATTTGAGTCGTGTTTTTAGAGTCGACTATGGCCTTCTCTCTTATCTTCGTATACCTGAAGTCTGAAATGCATGCTCTCTACCAAATATTCTATGCTTCGTGCTTGAATCTCTTTCCAGATTCTTTTACAGCGTTAATCTCTCTCATTTCATCTTAATGCGTCGTTTCCGTTGGTTCCAAAAATATTCGATCGAACTTAAGTGGGGTCTGTTTACTAGGTCTTGTTGGTTCGTGCACTCTCATTCTACCCAAGTCAGATCTCCCTGCAATACATTGAGTAGCTTGAAAGCAATGCTATGCATTTCAGGCATCAAAATTTTTGGCTCATAGCAATGAGCTCGCTCTGGTTGTAGTAATTGTGCCGCTATGTTTCCAGCGTTGCATTATCTTTTCAAAAGACTAATTACACAATTGATTTTAAAAAAATGTGGAAAAAACCAAAAGATTTCCAGAAAAAATCTAATTCAAATTTCTAACTATAAGCTATAGATAGATATGTGCATAAGCTTAAAAAAATTCAAAGGATGTAAAGAAATATAAAAAACTGAATGATAATATAGCTACAGGAGTTTCCAATAAGGATACAAAGACGTGAAGTAGATGGTCCGGAGGACACCTCGCCCTAANTCCCTCTGCCGACCCTACTAAGTACAGGATACAGTGTGAAGCTAAAATAAGAAGCTTAATAAAAGCAGCAATAGCAACTTTAACGAAATTTATAATTTAAAAAACGTTTAATTCATGCATATGTTATTATATATAGTATTAAAATCATTATCATATTAGATTATGTCGTCATAATTTGTTTTGTATAATAGCAATATAATATTCCCGTCTATCAGAGGAACGGTTAATTTAGCTGCAGTTGCGAGTGACACAATCTAGAGTACGCCCCGCTGCTGATAGCTTTTAAACTGAACAAACTATTAAATAAACTACGTATAACTTGTATTATACGATGTCAAAAAGATTGTGATGAAAATAATATAATTAATAAGTACTATAATTTAGGTACGTTATTATTTAGGTACGTACGTACGTTAAAATTTTTTTTAGTCATAATTAAAATTATTTAATTGCTTGTTGATTATTTGAGTCGTGTTTTTAGAGTCAACTATGGCCTTCTTTCTTTTCTTCGTATACCTGAAGTCTGGAATGCATGCTCTCTATCAAACCACCTATACTTCTTGCTAGAATTTCTTTCCAGATTTTTTACAGCCTTAATCTCTCTCATTTTGGTTGGTTCCAAAAATATTCTATCGAACTTAAGTGGAGACTGTGCACTAGGGCTTGTTGGTTCGTGCACTCTCATTCTACCCAAGTCAGATCTCCCTGCAATACATTGAGTAGCTTGAAAGCAATGCTATGCATTTCAGGCATCAAAATTTTTGGCTCATAGCAATGAGCTCGCTCTGGTTGTAGTAATTGTGCCGCTATGTTTCCAGCCTCGTTTCTTTATCTTTTCAAAAGACTAATTACACAATTGGTTTTAAAAAAATGTGGAAAAAACCAAAAGATTTCCAGAAAAAATCTAATTCAAATTTCTAACTATAAGCTATAGATAGATATGTGCATAAGCTTAAAAAAATTCAAAGGATGTAAAGAAATATAAAAAACTGAATGATAATATAGCTACAGGAGTTTCCAATAAGGATACAAAGACGTGAAGTAGATGGTCCGGAGGACACCTCGCCCTAAGTAGGTCGAATAATGTGACGGACTGTCGAGTGCACTCGTAGCCCTCGCCTCGAGTGCCCTTCGATCCTCCTCGCTAAAATCGCTCGATTTGACATGATTTTAAAATAGCGATAATAAAATATATTCTCTTTTGTTCTTTAAAGAAAAAAAATATTTAATCATTGCTTAAAATTACGTTAATATAGTTATAAATTCCGTTACAAATTGTCAATTTGTATAAATGTACCAATTCATTTATTTTATAACAATATTGTAATCATCAATACATATGTTATAAAATAATAAATGATTATTAATTGATGAGTACATCAACCGATGTTTGATGTCACGGCGTCAGTAAATATTTGAATTTGCTTTCCAGTTTAGCACGCTAAATTTAACGGAAAATACGATAATTTTCGTGCTTATTCTAGATTAATATGAAGGAAAATCTAATAATATTGGCAGTACCCATAAAATTTCCTGTTATATATAATGAGTGTATAGAATAGAGTGTACGGTCTACTCGGAGCGTAGGGTCGATCCTGTCACAGAGATTCGACACGCGCATCGCTCACTCGCACCGACGGACCGACTGAATTGAGAAATTGAAACGCCTAATAACAAAAAATCGTGTCCTTCGTTCACAAGATTACTCCGAAGCCTTGTACCACTCCTTGAATACATTTTGATAAATCAAATTGTTTACACCATATTGTTTACTTACTGTAGGACTTACTCTAATATTTTCACATTGAAAATTGTAATGTAATATATCTGCATTTGATATTTTAAAGCGAATCATAAATTAAAACGCGAATATAATGGAAAAATCGTTTTTAAAGCGAAAAGAAAAATTTCATAAAGAATACTTCAATCTTATAATAGCTATTCATCGATCAACATAATGAATTTTGAAAGTGACGGAAGGCGATATCATTTTATTGGGATCGTGACATATTTTCAGTCTAAATACTTTTTTACGCGAAGTTTAATACTGAAATACGTCGGAGGCTTTCGTCTTTTTCATTGTTCAGCAAATAAGCCTAGTGGGTGGACAAAGGCGGCATGTCGTCACGACGAGCACGTAAGGGCTTGCTTCCGCCGCGCCAGCACTCTCAGGCCGCGGGTTAGCTCGAGCCTTAAGCTCGAGTCGAGTCGAGTGCCTGTCGAGCCGAGCGCTGACGAAGCCCAACGAATAGCTGACATCATTACGCTATGCATTTAAAATAGGATACCGCTCTATGTAGAGCTGATAGCCTAATAAAAGTCTATATTTCACGGTAAATATTTGACATATGCTCATACGCAAATGTCAAATGTTTATTTGACATATGCGTGTAGTACGTAAATGTCAAATATATTATTGTAAAAAAATTATCTGTTCGATTTTTAATAATAAATAATGTAAGTTTCATTTTTAATTTGGAAAGAGTACCGGTGGACGAGAGATAATCTAGCTGAACAAAAAGTCCTATTCAACGTTTGTAATTAGACGCCACAACATAGTGGCGGGAACAGCGAACGCCAGCGCAAAAATATAGGGAATCTGCAGGTCGTCTAATTGAACAGAAAAAAAATCCATACTGTAATCTAATAATTATATTAGTTCGTATCGCGTGAAATTAAAATTTTAACTTATATCATTATTTTTATTGACAACCATATTTAAAAATGAAACTGAAAATATTGCAAAATTAAATTAAAACTTACAATTTTTTATTTAATAAAAAAACTAGCGCTAAAAAATAATTTATTAAATAATAAAAAAATATTGTTCACTAAGATATAAAATTAATTAAAGTATCAGTAAACAATAGCGTTAGAAGCGCTGGATATAAAACTTTTTGACCTAAGGGAATAGGCGGGTTCAATTCCTAAATTAATTAAACTTTGATATTGATATTTAATGAACTAATTCTTACTATACCTTTACATGCTTTGTCTAGTTACGTATATCGTAAACGTAGAGTGACTTAAGTGATTCCCTCAAGTGAAATCGAACCCACAACTATCGCATTCGTTATCGCACTGCGCCATAACCAATTCAGCTAATTTTTTATATTACATTATATCTAATATCTATTAATCCAACGTTAGCTGTAAAGAGCAATTACATTAACATGTCTACGTATTTGCCGCACATATAAAACTAAGGCGAGTTAACAATTTCCTGTATTCCACCTCTGTTCTGTCGCTTATAAAATAATTAGATTAGGTTTTACGTACAGGAGTTCTCGGACATGAAACCTAGTTATCACAATTAGGTATGCCGTTCCTAAAACTAACGAGCCACTTTAGTGACGTTTATTTTACTCTCCACATACTATTAAATTTGTTCGTTATATTAGTGTAATTATATCGTGTCTATATGTATATATATATTTCTATATTAAGCTTGACAACGATATGTATATAAAAATCAGGTTCACGCTGTATCCCGCATGTAACAGGGTAGGCAGAGGGAACCTAATGTTAAGTACTTGTCGCCGAAATTTTCGAGGCATTCCGTGTTGATTGGCGGAACTTAACGCTGGGCTTTAGCCTTGGCGCCAGTGCGAAGAAATGATATTATTAATAAATAATAATTCATTCTACAGTTATAGTTGTTATAGTCACACCCTTGTGCCTCTACGCTACGACGACCTCAACGATATGTGTAGATTGTATTAAAACTTTATACTCCTATAAGCAAACGTAAAATATAGAAATATATAGTAAATAAGTTTTAGGGCACTTAAAAGGTTAGACGGTCTTAAAAAGTGGTTAATATTGTTATTTTTAAAAGAAAGTTGGTGAAAGCATATCGGGGTATGACGACCCGCTGCGCGTTATGGGGGGCTGCGACGGAGCGACTACACTCACCAGGGTGCTTATACCCACTGCTCTTATCGTAACCAAGATAGCCTTAATAATATTATATTAAACTAACCCTAAACTGCTGTTAAACAAAGTTCAAATGAAAGTTTACGGTAAATTGACCTTGTATTTTTCTTAAAAGACATTATCGAAACAAAGTATAAAATTTTACAAATTATTTTTAAACGCCAAATGGTACTTTTGTTATGAGAAATTTTATTAAAATATAAATTTTATACATATATGATAGAATAGTCTGAAATATCTATATAGGAGAAAATAGGTATATTAGATGGTTAACTACATTTGACTACCCTCATATCTCAAAAAATATTTATTAAATCTTTATTGATTACACCAATCCATACTTGCTTTATTTCTAGATTGCGAGAGAGACATGTCACTTAGTTTCATATATCGTCAACCTTAAGTATAAAATAAAACGCCTTTAACAATTCCTCTGGTTAATTCTTTCACAATGATGTTCCACAGCCACTTAAAACTTTTGAGTGAATAACAAATCTCTACCAAAAAGTCTATTTCACAAAGTTGGGCTGTTAAATTGTTTGTCGGAGACAGAGTAGGTCTTTTAAAAAGTTGATGGAACGCAAAGCGCATAAACGGATGAGGTAGCGGTAGTGGCTTTTGTAACTTAATCCTATAAAAACATGACGCACGAAATGAAAATAGGATTATATGCCTCCGGTTACTTAGCTGCAAATGCGATTTAAACGCGATACAGAACCTTTTACTACAATAATTATATAGAAAATATCAAATCAAAAAAAAATTACAATAAAATCATTCTCACGCGGTATCACGCATACAGCAGGATAGGCAGGGGTAACCAAGTGTTAAGACACTCTATTCCCCACTACGCCACGCCGCGATTTGCATCGCCACCAGGGCGAAGAAATGGAAATATAAATATAAATGAAATTTCTAACAAAATTAATAATTTGTTCATTTATTTATCACATACCTACCCGTGTTACAATGCAATATTTTATTAATATTTCTGCTTAAAAATAATTTATTATATTATTAGATCTAACAGGCGATGCTCTAGTATGAACAATAATTATTATCTTTATATTAATCTTAATTTCATCCACTCTACACCATGACATGACCAGTTACTCCTTGATTGATTAATTCCCTAAGTAAAAACATAAGAGGGACTGAACTCTCCACATCTTGCCTGACAGAAGCCAGTGTATATTTATTTAATTACTTGCACAGGAGGTGACAAATCCATTTAGCTGTGGACTCTGAATTATCTTTTAATGTCTACTAGCCTGAGACCAATCAGTTATTAGACCCCGGGGAGTTGATTACTGTAATGGCGTACGTTTAAGCTTCCAGTTGTAATTATTGCCTTTTAATATTTTTTTTATTGATATTAAAGCTGTTGTGGCATAGCCGAGCAGTCTGACTGTAAATAAAATGGTTGTGGATTCGATTCGTGCCCAGGGTAATTTAATATTATTTACTATGGTTTTTTTTTTCACATTATGTCGTTAAATGTGACAGATTTCTCTAAAAAACCTTAAAACATTTCGCTGTAATTAAAAAAATATTAAAGAAATTATTATAATTTTAAATTCAATTCATACAAAGAATAGATTATAAAATACTGTAAAAAGTAAAGTATAGATTATAAAATATTGTAGAGGTATATTAATAACATCGACATGGATAAAGTAATTTATAATAACTCACTCACCCCTAACCATTCAGTATTTGTTCAATTAATAAAACATAAAAGAAACATTGGCTGTATCAATTTAAAATAACGACAGACAAACGGAAACCCGAGCCTCACTTAGTAAATGTTGTCGTGTATTCAATAAAGTGTTGTCGCAGTTAACAAATAAACTTTCATTAAAATGGCGCCAAAGATCCCTTATCTCGGCTACAGCTGTTTTGAATAACGAACCAAAGTGTAACCCCATCGCTGAGGTTCTTTGATGTCCTTTAATTACAAAAGTTTTTCTCTGAAGTAAAACCTTTTAATACCCTTGCGAATAGAGCCCCAGAGCACGGCCGACCACAAACAACACGACTTGTTGACTAACACACCTGTTTGTTCATAAAAAAACATAATTTACCGTAAAATGTACCAACGCACTTTTTGTAGGGGGAAAAGAAACAAGAATAACCTTTACTTTACTTAAAAATCCTGACCTTATTTCGTAATAGCTTTTTACATACTGTTCATAATTATAAAAAATAAACTTAATATAGTTCTTATTTACGTATGCATATATTTTATTATTTTAATTCCCTAAGTAGTTTTAAGCAGTCATCATTAATATACTTCTTGCTACTTCTTCTTAAAAACTCAATGCCGTCGCAATACTATTCTTACGGTCATTAAGGACGATAGTATATAATGTAAAATAAAAATGTTCTTTTATTTTTAAAATCATCACCAATTTTCCATATTTATAATTTTCTTTAAGCAAATAGTTAATTAGGCTGGAAGTGGGGAAGGGAGTGTCCTAACACTAGGTTCCTCAAGTCTACCCTACCGTTTGCGGGATACAGCGTGAACCTGATTTTTGTTTTTTTTATTATTTATATACAGTAGAAACAGAAAATCAATAATGTAACTTTAGCATAATATAATTACAATTATACATTCATAGTTAATGCGACTTCAATTATACTCAAATCAATGCATTCAGAATTCGCGGCACGTCGTCAACATCGTCTACATAGAGTTATGGAAACAATGAGATGAAAATACTCGTATATGTTGTTGGCCATCTACTAGTTTATATTCATATTGTATGTCACATCACGTTACGAATATTGCGTAAAGTTCATTTGTCAAGACACTATGTCCTTGTCTTTTTACTGAAATATATTCTAAGTTTTAGATTTTTTCTTCCAATATATATAATATTATAATATATTTTTTTACATTTCATGAATTATAATATTAAAATTAATTTAATATTCAATCGGGCTTAAAGGATAAATATGAATTTTGAAATTGCTTAAGTTACATATTCAACGATCAAAAAGAGTTTAATAGCAATGAAATTTGTGAATTGATATATCCTTATAAAGCTACATTCTCAATAATTCTTCATACGAAGTGGTTATTCATCGTCATATTCAAATAAAGGGCAGAAGAAAATAGAATGGTGTGGCCACCAGCTACGAGTAAGTAGGGCGCAGTGGGCCGGGCGTATCGATCAGTCGCTAAAACAAGCACGCCGACGTCTGTCTGCCTAGCACTCCCCATGTACAGCCTATTCATGTATCCACCTGGCTTTTCCCTGGTACAATGACCTAGTGAACCGAACCAGGAAAAGACATTTAGAGTTTACAAATTATAGGTATGTAAATTTTCATTTCTGAAATTACATAAATTAACTAGTAGACGATGTTGAATTTTATATTTATGTTAAAATAAAAAGTCGATTCAGCCAAAAATCGATTCTAGAAAGACATTATATTGATATTATGTCTGTAAATATTTTCTGTGGCTTACAATGTATTAATATTACCATACTAAATATTTTATAAACCTATAACTTTTTTTCCAATACTTCTCTTAGTAAATAATGGAAATACTTCCAGAATCCCGGAACGTCTCGAATTACTAATTGATGTGAAATTTGTTTAGTAAAAGGAATTCCTTCATTATTGGCGATGTGATGAATCATCCAAGACAAACGTTTTAACGTAAAGTAAACCCAACCTATGAACTTAGCAAATGAACTTTCGAATACTTTTGATAAAATTATTTTACTTTTGTTTTTTGTAAAATTTTACCAATATATTATTTGGCCTCGTATTTGTTATTTACTAAAGATGAAAGCCATTCGTATATCTTCAGTTTTATTATCCAATGCAAAATGCTTTAGCTAACGATATATCCTTTTAAATCAGTGTTGATATTTAATGCTCGAACATAATGATTTCTCACCAGTGCCATGAATGTTCCTATGCACTTAGGTCATCCATTAAGACCGTTGCAACGCTCGCTGACGGAAAGCGACCGTAAAACCTTTATAACATCCTTCCAGTACTTGTAAAGCGTTTTGAGAGTCCTCCCCTTTTTATACGACCAGCGCTATAACGCACTACGACATTTCGTGTCTCGTAAAGATTAGAGCATCAGACAGAATCGTTAAAATACTTCTATTCACTATTATGTGAAAGCATTACATCAATTAAATCACCAGAAACGGACCAGTTGTGGTGAACTGGGTCAACACCATCACATAATCGTACATATGTCATACCGCATATGTGACTTAGAAGCATCAAAAGTAAATATCGTATTAGAGAAACAATCTTGTATTAGAGAGCTCGGCGTCGTGCCAGAAAGACACTTCACACACGAAAAAGAAATCTGGAAAAAAAAAAGATTATGAAGGCTTATTAGGCGAGGTCGTGTTTTGAAATTGGGAGATAAGTTTAATCATAGTGCCGTTAAGTTTTACTGCAGAGATGCATACGTTTTATGGGAGTTCGGACGACATTGTCAACAGATCTTGCTCTTTACGGCTGCTGAAACCTTACTTTAACGGTTTTATAGTTTTCGTCGTTCGTCGCGCTGGCGGTCACGGCTCCCTAATAGCTAGCGCTAAGTGCCCGCTCGAGGCATCGTTGCCCTCAAATATCCTTCTGTTTTTCTCTTTTTCACCAGATTTCCATCTTTACGATATAGTATTACTTTTTTCTTTTATGGTCTCTATCACCATATAACTGTTAGAAGAGCTGAACTGTTTTATTTTTAAATTACTATTATACTTTTGAGTCTATATTCAAAGTTCTTAAGGATTGATATGAGTATATCGTATGTCAATATGCACATGTGTTGAACACTCATTAAAGCTAAAGTATTAAAAAGTACCATACGGACTTAATACGGCTTACGGCTTCTTTAATTAATTCTGGAACAAGAGACGGCACATGCGACATCGCCCGTCGCGCATCGTGCTCGTCTTGTCAGCAGTCAACTGCATCCAAGTATTAATTGCAGCAGTAGTAAGCAGTAATTAATTAATAATATGTGAGGATTGTATCATTCATCATCGCCGCCATAGCCGGTACCTATTGCGGCGACAAATCTAAACCATATTTCTTAATAGAATAAAGTCAATTAAGGATATGTTCCTCACAGCCAGCCACATAGTGATAGTTCTTCAAAGACAGAGTGCCCTCTTTCCCCAACAGCATCAACCACAAAATACCTATATTATGTGTTGTCTTTTAAAGTTTATTAGTAAGAAATATATATAACGAAATATTACTAAATCTCGTCTTTGTCTTCTTATATAGTAATTTATCATAATTATTTAATAATGCCTATTCTATGATCGTAAGCATTATCAGATAACTTTTCTCCCGAAGATTTACAGGATCATTCGATCGCGTCGATAAAAATCTAATAATTTTATCGTCTATCGAATCGACGCACCAATACAAACTGAATTATTCATGTCTATAACACAGCAATATATCTCGAAACCTCGTCGGCACAATGAGCTGAGAAACACGTTTTCGGTTAAAATATCACAATATCATTTCAAGTACGATAATATATTCCCCTACGTACCGCTTCATCAAAACATTTTAATTGTGAAAATTACTTTGTGTGATTCTAAAATCATTCCAATATAAAAATAACAGTTTAATTGTAAGAATGTTTTTGTAATTACGACTTCAATTTTCATTATTAAATGCTTCTGCAATGTGTTTTTTAGTATATTATATTATAGTGTATTATATTATAGGCGCAGTATTATTTAGCTAAGTATCCGAGCGGTGCGCTGTTCAGATGATTCGCGAAAGTTTTTATTAGAATATTTTACTTTTAGTAAAATAATAGACGAATCCTCGAGACACCGCTTCTAGAACTTTCATATTTTCCCACAATATAATGTCTAGTTCAAAATTATACCTATTCACTATATTGACAAACATAATTTTATTTTAACTATTACAAATTATATTCATACAACACATATGTAAATGAAATCACTAATAGTGATAAGGTCGCAAATTGTGTTTATTAATTTTTTTTATTCATGTGTTATTTTATATTGGTGTTCCTATTTCACTTATAAAGTGTTTTATTTCCTCTATGTATGCAATAAAAAGTTTTTTCTATCTATCTATCTACCTATGTAAAAAAAATCAATAGATTCATAAATAATCTTTAGTAAAAAAACTATCTGGCAACAAGGCAAAAGCCTGGCGTTGAGTTCCGCCACTAAAACTCAGCGGAAATGAAGGAACGGAGGGTCTTAACACTAAATTCTACCCTACTGTATGCGGGATACAGCGTGAAGCCGATTCTTATAATAAAGATACAAAACAATCAACCATCACTTATGCTGCTAATAAAAAACAATATAACACAATCGACGATAAGATAACCTATCAGATTATTATTTATCGATAGCACAAGTTTAATATAGTAATACGGATAAATGAAGTAGTGTCAAATAATATGAACACGTAAGGGTAGTTACGACGTTTCGAGCAACAAGTGAGGCGCCCGCCAGCCGGCCGGGGCGCTGGGAGGAATTTCAATCTGGTCATGATGAGAAAAGGCGTAAATTACACGTCTTTCCCTCTTACGCCATTTTCGATATGGTCTCCGGCTCCCAGACTTGGAATAAATCGAATGTCCAATGAGTCTAGATAGTACTGTTAACACCACAAAATGATTATATGAATATCTTAAGTATTGTTTTTTTAATGGATTAAGGTAATATATTAAAGTATATATTGCACATAATTTACAATTATTTTTTATAAAATTTAAAAATGTAAGTAATTATATAATAAATATTATTTGAAAACTAATATAATGTGTATTAATTTTTCAGCAACACTACGTATTGATGTAATTATTGCAATACTGTAAATATTTGTATAGAAATTTTATTTACGACGAAATGATATTTATATCAATGAACTAGATATAAATAAGGAACTCCGAAGTTGATATTTAGCCTGTATACAAGTATAAATAATAAAATGAATATCGTCGCGCAACAAGTAGGGCGACGCGACGGCGCCCGTACAACCTGCCGGGCTTATATATAATATCATTATTTTAATATAAAATATTCATTGAAAAACATAAATGGAAACATGTCTGTGTAATTCTTTGTTTAAACTAAACATTTATTTGTATTAGATATTTAAATAAGTTATATAGATATTCAAGTACGTTTTAGAAAGTTTATTCCTAGTTCGCAAAATATTATTACGAATACAGACAAGTATGAAAAGGATTGCACACTATTTTAAATTAGTTATTTTGTATTGTAAAATTTTAGAAACAATTTAGAAGACACCTTGTTACTGAAGTAATTAATAAAGAATATATCCTGAGTTCTAAAATTATAATATGAATTATTATTATTACTAAACTACATAATTAATTGTTAATTGTAAAGATAATACGAAACTGAAAATAATTATTTATAATGTTAAAAAAAGAAACGCACAATTTACTTCTACTACGCATCTAATCGTTAAGTTCTTAAGAAGCGTAGACCGACTTATGGAGCTACGCATGTGCTACGAAATTATATATAAGGTCTACGGTATTTTTATTTAATTAAAAAGATGTATAATTATTTTAATATTTTACACATTTTTAAAGTATTATTTGTCACTTAAGAATGAGAAAAACTTTTCTAGAAAATGTATAAAAAGTTCAACGTAGCGGTATTTGAACCTGCGCCTCTTGGACCGTTCAAAGACTAAACGTTTTCTAAAAACAATTTACTCGTATTTTAATACTAATTCAAATATTTTATCACGCCTAATTGTTACATAAAGTTAAGTAATGTTAAATTTTCAATATTTTTATTAAAACGTATAACTACATATTTTTTATAATACTTTGGCATTTTATTCTATTTTATTCTTCAAAAAATGTATGACATATACTTATTGCATACTGTAATGTGCCGACAAAAGAATTGTCTTTATGAACTAGGGTGGTACAATTCAAGGGCCTCCTACGACTATGTAAAGGCTGCATGGGCGCCGTAATGGTCGTCCACTTCCGCTTTATTAAATTTCTTCGCAAATACAGTTTTATAGACTCCCTGATCTTTGTAGGGACCATTGTCTTCACGTCAGTATCGTAGGTAAATAGACAGTGAAACGGGTTGATCTATTATTTTTTATATCTAAAATATTTTATGCAATAAAATATTATCTGTCTGTATCTGTTTACAAGTATTTTTTACCATTGGTATATAGTGCTAAGACACTCCTCAACTCAACTCAAGTTTTCTACTTTTCGCCGAATTTTTCGAGGCATTGCATGTTGTGTGGTGGACCTTACAATACCATCCTACTATATCATTGTGATATACCAAATACGTGTTAAGAATAATGAAACACTAAAAATTAAATTGAATCTACCTCACATAGGTTATAATTTTGAGAATGTACAATATTTCTTCGTAGACAGCGATATTAATTGTTAAATATAGGATAGCTGTTTGACTCAAATTAAATTATATTAAGTAAAATACACTACAAAAATGACTTATACATACAAGCCAGCTTTGTAAATAACAAACACAGTGCAGGTCACTGAGCCTCTTAATGAAGTTTGCGTGGGTGTGGCATTGCTCATACCTGTGACGCGAATCTACATACATGTACATGTTTACAGCAAATTAATAATTTTCAAAAGAAAAACTAGTAAAATGTTAATTTTTTTATAAAATTTACGGTCTAATGCGAGTTTATACAATGCGTTACGCTTATATGAATATCACCTATACATTTATATATATAGGCGTGTGTACATTGGTACAGTATCACTATATAAGACGGGAAATATTTTTCGTCATATTTTCAAAAGATATATTATAATAATAGTTATATTATTTGGTGTATATATTATACAATGCTATAATTTTCAGGGATATACTCTCTGTTAAGTGCCAAGGTTACAACTTTTACGTTTAGTAAATTACATGAAATTAGTACATGTCTCTTTATAATTTATATTAAATGACATTTTCATGTAGATATCGAGTTAGGAGACTCATTTGACTAAAGACTGTGCAATCTATATGGGTTCTTAATGAAATTTACGCAGAGTGTGAGCAACGTAATGACGTACGCGAGCTGGGTCGCACCGTCACGTAGGGTAGGGTAGGGTAGGTATATACAGGTTTAAGTCTTAGCGATCTATAATGACTTTTCGCGTGATTTCATTCGATAGGATGTAAATTTAGGGTAGGGTTGTAAAGACAGTAAATAATAAAATAGTTCATTTTTTATACATATTTGTACTTAGCGGCTTGCCAGATATAAAATAAAAATTCTATATATAAAATAAACATTTTAAATTTAATGAAAAAATTGCAACATATGTTATAATATTTTTTAAAAATCTGTAGTATCTAATTGTTGAGACGCAACCCTGCTTGCCAGCACTCAGGCAGCTGGATGTTCGTCTCGAACAAATTGCCGTGATGCCTCGCCATATTAAGTTAACGTCCACCCACCCCCTATCCCTCTATTTTCGCTCCAACTCGCTAAGTTCACTATTCTATTGTCATTTATAATTTTGCTTGCTTAATGACAAGAACATTACTTATTTAAATTGATGTTTTAAATTAAAATAACTTCATTGTACTACTAACTTCTAACTTACTCATTCACGAGCCTATTATAAGGTACGGCACGCTAGTGAAAACTATAATCAATAAGAAGAACCGTACATTTTTCATTACTCGACGGCAAGGGCGTGGGGTATAAATGCCAACGCGTCGTGGAGCTCCTGGGGGTGAGGGGCGCCGGGGGGGAGGCTGAACAATGGCCACCATGACATTTAGCATGGAAGCGATTGTCACGGTCCGTTAAAGTCGCCAGCCACTGAGCGTACAGCCGCCCTCCACTCAGCTCCTCGAATCCAAATCGTCAGGGATTCTTTTCTTTTATTCCTTTTTTTTATCTTTGCCGCAGACGTTTCATATCAAAGTTTTCTAATTACTTATCTCCCCTAAGTTATGTCTTAGCATTGAATAAAAATGTGATTGTATGCTGGTGGTTGTAAGTCGCAAGCATAGGGAAATTACGTGAACGTTTTCAGTACATGTCTAGAGATTAATTTTAAAGATCTTTTCAGTCAGTGGCCAAAATACTACTTCAAAAATTTATCAAATTAATCGAAACCTTTAATATAATAATATTTTAAAAAAATATTGTTATGTACATTGGACATACATTAATTTATATTAAATGTTGTATTTAATAAAAATAAATCACATTATTTCTGTTCCTTTTTTGTCATGATGCAAGAACAAAACATTTATTTGCTGTGTAAACGTTATATTATTCGAAAATAAAAAATGGCAGAACCTTAGCTGACTCATGTAGGCTTTGTTCATTCCCCAAAGCTTGGCCAGCTCTCACGCACCTGCGTTGCTCCAATAACAGCAACCTATGGAACATTTTATAATATCAGAATAGTAATTCTAAAAATATATTATGATATTATATTATATGTATATATGTGTGTTTACATATATATAATATGATTCGCAATTACCAGTCTTTATTTTCCATTGATATAATGGGTTTATACATTTGATAAGATGTGCATAAAAACCTACTGGATATGAATGCTATGGCATGTGAGGGTATTCGAATAATTATTACATATTCTATATTTTTGATATATACAGCAAAACCGTTTCCATTATATTCTATAAAATCTAAGGGATGTTAACAAACATTTCTAACAAATGAATAACATCCCAAAATAAATTAGCAATTACAACAACAAACATTGAAGTTACAGAACGTTTGAAATCGACAAGAACATTTAAATCTGAGATAATTTCGGTGGGCGGGCTCGTTTACATATTACAATAACTCTAGGCCTGATGTCGCTGACAAGCATTCACTGAGATAATCGCTTGTATTGTTCACGAAGGCGTAATCCTTTTAGAGGAGCATTATCCGACGTAATCATGATGTAAACGAACGTTTATTAAATTATTAGTTTTGCATTGTCAAGGTAATTTTTTGAAATAAATAATTTAATTTCTAGTCTAGAAATATAATAAAAGTATTAAATACTAAGAGGGCAGTCGTGGCGCAGGGGCACAGAGTGTGACTGTAAATGGTACAGGTTGTAGGTTATATTCCCACTTGAGGTTTTAATATTTCCATTTCTTCGCTCTGGTTTGAAGATTTGCATTTTTTTGCAAATATCTAATCTTATATAAGTGACAAAATATACAAAAAGTAAAATATCCAAAATATAACTTGTACGTACATACATACATCCATATTCATGTATATTTAAAAATAACGGTCAAAGCAATAAAATTGAACAATACCGTAGGTACTAAATAAATATTTAATAAGCTATTGCTTTTGTAAATATTGCCTTCAACGCCTTATAATATTACTAATGCAGTAAATAGAGCTATTAACGAATTTTTATGCCCTCCTCCACAGTGCTGCGGAGTGCCAGCGGAGGGAGAGGGGAGG
>JAKRZM010000256.1:88504-121339 GCA_036379175.1 Heliconius cydno galanthus
TGGAAGAGTTTTGATGTGTTTAAAATATATAAATATACATCTATTTTACTTTTAAGCATTAGATGTATTAACTTCAAACAAATTTAAAAGAAGTAAAACCAAAGCACGAAAATCCAATAACTAGATGTAATCCCAAAGGAAATAAAGGCAAACGTACGTTATCCGATTTAGATAATGTTTGGGGATAAATTGAGTGTAAAATAAAACTGAGTACAACTTGCAACTAAAGAGTTGAATGGTGGAAAAGCATTCTAGTCGCAAGCAGCTATCTAATCCGCGGCGTTCTTTACGAACTCAAGCTCAAGGTTGCCAGAAGTAAAAAACTTTTAACCTTAACCTATATCTTAAAATATATGTAAACTGACTGAACTTCTTCATATAGTGTTTTAGTAGTAATATTTTTGTTTTAAGTTTTTTACAATATTTTTAGGCATTTCACAGAAGCTAGTACAATAAAATATTGAACTTTTAATGTCGATGAAAATATTTTTATATATTCTTTTTTGGGTATAATTGCCCATAAGAACGTATTGTTACAATAATAGGTATTTTCGACAGCTGACATTCTACCCAAAGCAATTTTTCTAAAAGGCAACGCAAAACTTTTACGCTGTTAGTAATAAAGGCGCATTAGGAAATAAAACAAAACAACTATCATCAACGTCAACTGCTATCATAGTATTATCGATTTTACTAATATTGACAGGTCCATAGAAGAACGTAAGTGGTCGAGTCTGAAAAGCAACATTAGCAATGTATTATTTGAATCCAGTTGTATCGTGGCGACTATAAACGCGACTGGTTGTAGGTTCGATCCCCATTCGAGAAAATGAAATATCTATTGAAATTTATATTTCCAATTCTACGCTCTGGTGTCGAGGCAAAGCGCGGCGTTGAATTTCACTACTTAACACGCGATGCCTCCAGAGTTTGGTTGAAAGTGGCGAATGCAATACGACCACGAGCAGGGTAGGCAGAGGGAATCTAGTAGAACACTAGGTTAATTGCAATACTACATAATGTAGACCAAAATATACCCAAAATTATATCATTTAGAGTATCATTTTCTGTATAGGACCTTATTAAATTAACGTTGATTAAAAAACATCTATTTAGACGTAACATGTGACCGTAAATTAAAAATGAAAAGTTAAGTCCCTCTGAAGTTTTAACCGGCTGTAATTTTAAATGTCCAACAATTCTATAAAATTCCCAGTACAAAACCCGACAAGAGGTTAAGTTGATAAATTATAGTAGGACCAGCGCGGTCCAATGTATCTCCATCAGCACTTCGTGGTGCAATTTAAAAATAACTGTAATTCCCCGTCTTTATGATCTTTTTTATCCGATTACAGTGGCTTTGAAATAGGATGCCATTGCAGTTTCTGATTTATTATATTTGCGTGTTTTGTTTATTTTTCATTTTACGTTGAAAAATCTATTTTCAATATAAGCATATACCAACTTGAAGCTTAGCAGATTATATAAAATAATTATCAGATTTCCTTCTGCTCGCCTTACAAATTAGAATTTTAAAAAATAGAATCAGGTCAAATATTATACTTTTCAAACAGTACATACAAAAAAGAACTTATGATATTATTTCAATAAATATTCAATGAAATTTAAAATGTTGATACCAATATTCATAAAATAAGCATTAGGTATGCAAATGCAACATTAATATACTTCTATAATATAAAATTTACAGAGCTATTATTAGCTTAAATCATAATTTATCTTTCGATTTTTCCTTCCTTTCGCTTGCATATATACCGTAAAAAGCCATACATACAACTAACAACGTTATTGTATGGGAACTTTGAACCCTGCAATGATAAATGCGCGACTACAGGCAGACTACGGATACAACCTACTTATCACGAACCCAGCTTGTGCATAGAAAATATATTCAGAAGTTAAAATCCATCGAAAATTCAAAAGAGTTTTATGACTGAATGTTATCTATTTCCTTTCGAGCTAGAAGAGAAATATGTCTTAGTCGCCGAAATAACGGTAAATAAGAAAGAATAGAGTTACCCGTAACATGCAGGCATATCGCTAGTGCATTAACTTATGTGAATTTTTAAATTTGAAACTTTCGTTACTTCAACTTTTAGACCTAAAGTTTAAAATACAAATAATATTTCATACACAAATATAAATAAAGGTAATAGCAAAAATTAGTAATTACTTTTTTTAATATATTTTATACGTACAAAGTTTGTTTGAGATATTCGTGTGGTATCAGTTAATTATTATTATTTTTTTTTTTAATTTTTCCCGTACTTAACGCGGCAAAATGAATCTAATATTGGATCCTCAATTTTTCACTAACCTCTTCATTACATACTGAGTATACGTCGGTCAGTGATCTATAATTCTAAAATTGTCACGAAACCCTCGGTGGTCATGTCTGATTTGCACATGCCTGGTTTTTTAATATAAAGATTTAGAAAAAACATCTGTAACAATACGAAGATGACAAATATCTTACTTTGGTCTGCCAGAAAGTATATAATGTTTCATTAAACTTGTAATAAGGATGGCCAAAATTGTTATATTCCTCCGAAACGTGTTGATCTTACAATAAAGGTTGTATTGCACCGCAAATATTGAGTCCACAACACGATGTTCCCGGCTCATTTCATCAGTGCTAAACCGCAATTGTCGTTTCTTATGGACTCAATTGTCTTGTGTAAAAGGCCAACGCTCACTCGGTTCCTAGCTTTTGGTATCTAATGTAGCAGACAGCGCGACAAAGAAAATATGGCCAGATATAAAGCTCAATCGTTTTAATTAAAAGAAGTTTACTTACCCAAGTTTATTACAAACGTTTTACTGTTAATTTTGTTATATAATAGTGTTTAAAGTGAAAACGTTGAATAGAAATCAATAGAGGGATATTTGTAAATGCTAAAACAACATCACAAACGCACAACTGGCACTTTAATCCTTAACAAATCGGAAAGAGCACGCACCCTTAGATTTCCAATGATCGTAATATCGATAATAATAATTTTATAATTTACATTAATATTAGATATTGCAAGACTATTATTAATATTAGAAATTAAAAATTACAAGACGAGAATAATTATTCTCATTTGTAGTACCTTGTTGGTTTTAACTAAGAGTGAAGTGAATGTTCGTCATCAATAATAATGTCAACCAAACGCAACGAACGAATCAGACAATTCAAATGTAAATATGGGCGAACTGCGTTATGGAATTAATATTTTGATTGGATTAATCTATTAACACAATATTCCATTGCACAAAGCTCCACTCGGAATCATGTCGGCTGCACGCGAATGTACAAGTATCTTTATAGAAACATGAGTTAAATGAATATGAATTAACGTTTTTATTACATATTTATATATGATGCTACATTCGTAAGTCATATAATAGCAACTGGATATTACACACACATAAAATATAATTAAAATTACAAAGAAACATTTTAATTTTCTTTATGTGGACGTATTTTCACAGCACTTTTTATATATTCAAAAATGTGCATGATCCGATGGCGATTTCACTGTTTAATACCAATGCTTGGATTAGTAGACACCAGGACATCCACCGGAGTGAGTTAATTTCGTTTTTATAACACCACAAACCCGAATGATCTGTTTACTAGCGGGTCAGTAATAAAAAAGGGGCCGAGGTGGCCATTATAAGGCGAGTAGTCGCCCCCTATCAGGTTACTAGTGAAATGGAGCGCAGGGGGCGGTTACAGATAACGACCAATATAGCCGATGGTAAATGTCAACCCAATTATTTTTCCATCTGCTACAGTTTATTTCACTAATATTTCAATATCTTAACATGTAAATTTATTGATTTTATTTTAAAAAATATAATCTCCACCATCGACAACTACACAGTATCTGTTGAAGATACATATTTTATCATATCAAAGCTTTCATCATCTATCATGTTTCGACATGTTTACGGGCCCCGTATTTATTGACTATCGCGTTGAGCGATCGCATTCATTATTCTGATTATGGCGACTCCATTGTAAGTCTCTTGCTTGCAATGAGCTTTCATTTAAATTGCTACCTATTTTGGAAACCATTGCGATTTAGTTAAAATTAAAAATGCTATACGAATCAAGCCATGTTTAAGCCGTTTTCAAACCATCGAACGTCGGCCTAAGCCCTTGCATGCCAATAGACCTCCCTTTGTCGCGATGTCGTTGACACATCCATTATGGTGACATTTTCCCGCCCTTTTTCCTATCACATTTGACAAGTTTGAAAGCGACTCCTCCTCGCCAATGTTTTTGTCTTTGTTTTAATATTGATATCATTTTCTAAACCATCGCTATTAACATTGTTATAAAAATACACATTTTTATTGTAAAAATTATATACAAATATAATATTTTTTTATTAATTGATTAATATCACGATTTACGCCACCTATTGGGACTTTCTCATATAGATGGCAATCACTCTCAGACGATCACACAGTGTAGACGTCTTGTCGCATAAATACTTGCTTAGTTATTTATAGACGCAATCTTAACACGGCTAACGCGGGACACATCGCCACCTGTATCGACATTTGACGATTTATTACTCGTTTATTGGATGGTTGGAAAAAAAATCAGCGGTTACGTAGAGCTTTTATTTTTTATTTTTTACATAAACTGGTACACTGCTCCGAACACCCCATCAACATAAGAATTGTAATTATATTTTACCTAAGCAACTTCATAAAAATAAATGTAAGTATATGCCCTTAAATTTGCAACTTGAAATTTTGAACATTCCATCGTGTTGGTAGAATTTTGGAAAAACCATCCCTATTCTATAGCAATATCAGAATAGATTAGATTGAATTTCAACAATATATTAACAGAACATCACCCAATATGTCAATCTACAATAAATATAAGTAAAAGTATTAATTATAATTTATTTGTTTCAGGTAATATTCACAGCAACATCTAGTGAGAAAACTCACAAACGTAATTATATTTATATTTAAGAAATCGTCACGTTATCAATGATTATGTTTCTAGAATAAGTTCTATATAAAATAAACATCTTTAAGGACTCCTTAAAGTAGCTAATTATAAAATATTAACATAATAGCGCCTAATAATAACTAAAAGTAAAATTTACAAAACACCAAATGCTTATTAGAGATCGGATAAACAGTATTATGAAGCCACAATTCGGCAAAACTTACAAGTGCTAAACCATATTATATTCCGATACTGAGTCACACGCTATCGCACGGCAAATAGGATTACGAAACATGCACGTTACCTACGACTATCGATTTCATTATTTTACATTCGAAACAACATTTTATAACTATTATTATTATTATACATTTATATAATGTATTAATAATATTAAGAAAATATTAACATAGATTTTTTTTAGTCGCAATGCTTCCGCTCAGATAAGCGAACCAGGCTCCATAACAGATGTTTGTGCTTAAACTCATAAAGGATACGTAAAGTGCAGTATTTAATAATATATTATCAATTTTTTTATCGGCACCGCCCCGTTCGGGCCTGTTATAACCGCCCGCCCGCCGCCGGCCGAAGTACTCCTGGGTCTCGGCCACGAAGAGTCCACAACGCGTTCGTTCACAATACGCTCGCACCTCGTACTGGACGGTCGTTCTGTTCTAGCAACATTTTAAATCAAAACTTCCATTTAATTGTACGTTTCGCGGTGATAACGCGGTTTTATTACTCTATGCCGCTTATTTTTATTTCGAATCCTAATGCAATTGCAGTCGAGCAACGCGAACGCTAATATATCTTGAATTGTTCATATTTTTCATTGCATTGGTTCTGTGCGCGGGAAAATGGAGGAAATCTGTCATATGGTGAGATTATTATTTGATTATTCATTTATTAGAAATATTTTGTTCTACAATTTGGTACATATTATATTTTCATTCTTTTTTCGTTTGTTTTAATATATCGTGTTTGATATAAATTGAAAGAGAGCATCGGACTCAGGCTGGGAGACCGATAACACTCATGCGCATTGTGAAGCAATCAACATCCATTAGGCCATTTATAGAGTCACAACAGGCATCCAATAAAATATACCATAAATATGAATGGTGTCTATTATCATTTAACCTTATCAAATGCACATAGAGATATTTTTATGATAGTTATAAAAGAAAAATATGTATGATATCTATTATAATACATATAACAAAAACAAATATTGCCTCCAGAATTCGGCGGAAAATAGGGAATGGATTGTCTTAACACTAGCTTCCTTCTGTCTACCCTGCTGTATGCGGGATATAGCGTGAACCTGTTTTTTTTAAATATTTTTCAATAACAAATAACAACACACCATACAAAAATATTGATTGAGCTTTCTTTCGTACAAACGGGAGATAAGATAGTTTATCTCGTCCGGGTCCGCCCCCGCTGCTGCTGTCAGCCTGATACTAGAAAAAACTTAACAAGCCGACTACTTAATGAAGACGTCCCTAGCACTCGCTGATATCATATTTTTTACTCTACCCTCTACGTTTTAAATAATGTTTAATGTATTTAACAAAATATTCTATCCGTATCGTAATCTTATAATAAAACTAGAAATATTTTTGTTTGGAGGTAGACTGGTAAATTCAATATGTTTAACACTTTTTTAACAGTATATCCTTATATAGTGTATCCTTAGTAAGATTATATATGTAAAAGTGCATTTGTTTGTTTCTTATGGTTTCACGTGTAAAATGGTCCCTATGTAATATTGTATATTTGTAAGAATCAACAATTGGAGGTTAAAAAAATATAAAAAAGAATAAAAAAAATATTGATGGCGTCTTTAAAAAAAAATCAACACCATCTCACGTTTCAATTACATCTTAATGTTTATTAATAGTTAGGGATCAGTAGAGACAGCAAAGCGAGCGAAGTCATGAGTAAAGGCGAGTATAACTCCCTTTATAAGTTAAGACAAAAGGAAGTTACAAAACTGTCAAACCAAGTTCCTGAGAAAATGTCTCACTAAATAAAAACAGTCACGCGAAAGATAACTCCCTAATTATCTATAGCGGTTAGTCAAAATTCATTCTCACATTAGGAAACTTACGTCTGTCCTATACTCCGGCCATATTACAAAGTCACCCGATATTAGTCATCTTTGCGGAAAATCTCAACAAAGAAATGGCGTAACATACTCGTACTCTTGGCTTAGTCACATTAACCTTTTAGAGAAACATGAAAAATATGCCTTAATGGTCTATTGTTAGAGGGAAACGCTTTTGTTTCTACCAATACCTATAATAGTATAATAATCAATACTACGTATATGTAACTTAAATAAATATTGTATAAACATATTTATGTCGATAATAAACAACTTATACCTACAGTATGATACTTTGTTAAAAATTCCGCAATGCCTTCAGAATTCCGCGGAAGCTAGGAACGGAAGTGTCTTAACGGGAACAGAGTGTATTACCACTATATTCCGAAATTCCCTCAACCTTCCCTGCTATGTGCGAGACAACTTGAAACTAAAAAAATCTCGATCAGGCACATTTGCAAACAAATACCGCACTAATATTATCCTTGTAAGGAAAGCACCATTCTTCCATAAAAGATTTAGAAGAAGGTAAGCGCTCAGCCTAGCAGTTCGGAATATGATCCCAGCACAAATTGATTGAGAGCGACATTTGATATAAAATGGTGTTGTGATTGATGGCAGCCGTACGCCCTGCTAAGTGCTCCGTCGCAGTGTCGCTACCTCCGATACATATTACATGTCAGTACGAACTTTATAACAAACAATGCTCTACAAATATAACTTGCTGCTATTACGTAATAATCGATAAATACATTTTTATATTATTTATTACTGTTACTAGAATAAACCGTATTTAGTAAATTAACAACAAGAATTTCAGTTATTCAAAACAAATATATGTTTGTATAATAAGTTACTCTATTTCTTCATCTTACGTAATCTGTATCCAAGAAAATTTACAAGTACCGTTGTATTTATAAACTGTTTTCAAAGCTTACGCTTTGATATGTACAATAACATTTCAGCCTATGGCTTCTCGGAAAAGGTCAAAGTTATAGAATACCTCTTGTTTTCATTTAACTAACTTTAATGGTGAACGAAGTTACCGACTTGCTAAATTATTTATTAGATACATAATTTGCTTAAATTAAAAGTTCAAATTGTTAATTAAAATATATAATTCTGCATCACCAAGTATAAACGGTTATATTGTGAAGTGTAATATTTTGTTATTTAAAACTACGGAGTGTAAAATACAGTCAACTATAAAATAAAGTATATAGATAACAACTTATTCCTTCATGAAAATAAACTTACATTACGTTAAATGTGTATTACTGAAAAAGACAGTATGTGACAGAAAGTTTACTTAATTTTGAAAACAACAGTTTTTAGGTCACCCGGTCGCAAAGGGTGAGAAGCTGCGGACAAATTGCTTCTCTGCTACACTTAATTTACTTTATAAATGTCTTTAAGTTTTCTGCGGAAAATTCTAAGTGCTAACAATTTTCGTATTCGTACTACGTTGCCAAACATTTATCTATCAGAACAAATTAAAGAAGTTACATGTTTAATTAGTCTTCTCTTTAAAATATTAGTTATATTATAAAGCTTTCGAATTTAGAAATAGCACTTTAATAAATTATCTATATACGAGTAATGTCGTTGAAATGGAGTTTATCATCTATCTTATATCACAATCCATCATATATTTACATGCATAGTTGGTGAGCCGTACAGACGTACTGAAATCTGTAATAAATATATATGTATATATATGCATATATATGTATGTATGTATGACAGTGGCTTCGCTGCAGATCCATCCATCACACTCTAGATTCATAACAGTCATCTCTTTGCAAATGTCCCGTGGACGTTTATAACAGATGCGTTTTGCTATATTACTCTCGACTGTACATATGTATCTTTATAGTATGTAAAATGAAATTCTGCGTGCACACAAAATTCTATATCAATGTATATATGGATGAATTTACTTACATAAAGCCAGCCGGGAACAGGGGAGTGGAGTGTACTGACACCTGTCCCCTCTTCCTGTGCCCTGTCCTAACCTCTTCCTACTCTGTGAAGCTGAAAAAATAATGCATAAAATATATTATAACATAAATCTATAAAGTATCAAATGTCGTAAAATGCTTTACTAATCTAACATTAATGACTTTAACAAGATTTAAAATGTCTCAATAGCTGATAAAAAGGCAATAGTCCATATCACGAGCGTTATATAGGTACCTTCAGACGACACGTCCTTTGAAGACGCGCCGCAAAGCGGGTGAACGATGACATGATTTGAACGAGATATATAATCATACAGGGTAATATTGTGTCGCGGACGAACTGATAGCTCGAGCTTTTTAACAAAAAATAAGGTCACCCGTTTACACGAGAGTGAAGGCTTTAAGTGACAGATACTAAAAAAATGTTTTTGCACATTAGATGGGGGTGAAAAGATACATAAAATTGACACGTGTAAAGATTGGCTGGTCTTAAATTATGGATAGATAAGATGAATGTAATTATAGAGTACCTATCAGTATCAGCAAAGTTGCGTTGTGAAATTCTAGGACAATCCCTATTTCATTATTCAAGAGTGTAGCGGACGTCGGACAAACTTAGATTGAAGGCGCCGACACTGGCACGTGCTTTAACTCTGTCTCTGCTCTTCCAGACGAAGATTTATAGCAGTTTTACGCTGCATATATTGTATTTCTATATTACTTTATTCTACATAGCGTAAACATAACCAACGATGAAGAAAAAGTGAATTAAGTTTTACTAACTAAATGGATTAAATATTAAATTAAATATAATATATTAGGTATTATTTTATATATCGTTAAATATTTTTTCTATAAGCTCCGGATGGACGTACAATAACACTATCTATAAAAATAATATATATATCATACAAAGCCTTATCACATCGGAAGTTCGTAGGCGGCTTCCGTCGTTCCGTCGTCCGGCGCGTGCGCATGTCTGTTGATATCTAACACTCGCCACAGAATATTATGTTTCACGTCATCTGATATTATGCTGCAAGTTTATACTAACAAGCAATTCACCGCAAAACCTGCCTTTGGTAATCTATACAAAATAGCTCTTGAGTATGTCGATCGATATCTATATATTTAATATTTATATTGACACAATATATTAGTTAGACATTATTAGTTTAGAATCAAATTACACCTAGGCATTATTTAATTACATATAACAATAATACTCAAAAATATAAATATTTACTTAAATTAATATTTTTATTTCTTCGCTCTGGTGTCAAGACAAAGCGCGGCGTTGAATTCCGCCGCTCAACACACAACGCCTCCAGAATTTGGCGGAAAGTGGGGAGCAGAGTTCTTAACACTAGGTTTCCTTCGCCTATCTTGCTACGTGCAAAATACAGCGTGAAGCTGATTTGTACCTATTTTGTACAATAATACACCTACCCTGAAGCAATAAACAATTAAAATCAAATGAAACCCTACAAATATTGTAAATATCCAGATCACTTTACTAAATCATGAAAATTCACGCCCTCAACCCTCCATGTCACAATAAGGAAATGAAAGAAACCTATGAAAAGGCAAATTAATTTACTTCGTAAACGCAGGGACGCGTAGTTTATATAGCAACGAAGTGATGACATTGTATTCAACTAACCCCTTCTGCTAATTGAGTTGGCTATAAATTGTATTAAACGTGTCCTATTACTTTTTTAACGTTGTCTTAATACAGTAGTATGCTATAAAATTATACCAACTTAAAAAAAAGGAATTGGGTATTTCCATACTATACGGTGGGTTTTTTATAAGAATAAAATTCTATAAACTATAATAATAATTTATAGCTAAGCCTATACCGCAGATACTCGTAATATCTACTGTGCTAAATCAAAAATTTCACAAGTTCAAACAATAACTAAAAGGAGAAACTATAAAAGCATGGTATAAACACGGCGAGCCGCTGAAGGAATCTTAGTAAGCTGTCGATTTACATGTTTATTATGAGTCTATTTTTACAGCTACACCGGCCGCCCGATAACTCTCTCACTAATTTACCTACAAATTTTCCTCTAAATCGAATAGCGCAACGTTTGAAGAAAACATGATATACCTTGCTTTACAATATTACTCAATTCCATATTGTATTTCATTTTGAATGTAGGTAAAATAATTATTTAAATTACATAAGCTAGTCGTGGCCCAGGAGGCCAAGCATGTGACTGCTAACGCGGCAGGTTGTGGGTTCGATTGAAATTAAATATTTAATATGTTCATTTCTTCGCTCTGGTATCGAGGCAAAGGGCGGCGTTGAGTTCCGTCATTCAAAACGCAATGCCTCCAGAGTTCGGCAGAAAGTGGAGGATGGAGTGTCTTAACACTGACTGCCTGACGGCTCTCTCTGCCTACCTTGTTACGTGCAGGATACCGAGTGAAGCGATAAACGGTATTTCTGTTGTATGTAACTAAGAATATAATATATGATGTACAGATGAAAGTTTTTTTTTATTATAGAATAGAACTATAGAAGAATAGAATAGAACTATACAAAGAATGAAGAACGAAGAACAGAAGAAATGTGAAATGCTCATTTCCGGTTACTCACTCAACCTGGGTGTGATGTGTGCACTCGTTGCTCGGCCCATCACAACCTCCTTGAGTGAGCGACCGTGGGTGGGACATCTACATTAAAAAAATCAATGAAGATATTTAATTTATTAATATTTTATTTAAATATAATGTTATAAGTATTACATATATGTGGGACTAATATTTTTTTTTTAATGTAATTAAGCTGTACATAGCAAGCATACCTTCTAACTATATTGTTACTAGCACTAGATGAAATTTTTAAATAAACTCAAAATTAATACGTTTCGGGAAAACTAAATCTTAGTATATTGTTCTATTTAATATGTTTAGTATATGTTTTTTATATATTTATAATTAATACACTGTTTTTTTTATTTAGGATAGGATATTAATGGATATATGTATACACATGTACGTATAAAACTATTAATATCAAAATATGTACGTAAAATCTCTATAATGTTTATTTTACATAGAAATATTGATAGGAAACTATCGAGTAAGCAGTAAAAATAGCCAGACTGACATACAGAAAACAGGCGTGAACCTAAATCGAGATTTATCGGTTATTGGCTATAGAAATATATCAACATACAACATCCAGAGTATTCATATTATTATAAATAAAATAAATCTTAGATTTTTTTTCATTTTTAACATATCTCAAATATATATAATCTAGTCTAGATAAAAATATAAGGTTAATGGATTTTCACATACATATATATATGTAAGTCTTTATTATTACGTCGTGTTTTACGCAATTTATTTTTGTAATACGTTACGCCTGTTTGGCTTGTAGCAAGAGAAGCTGGAACCTTTTCGGAGACTGTAAGCAATACTATCGTTTTTATGTTGACTGCATATCTAATGCTTTTCTGTTCCTATTGCACTCATAACCATCGTTTACGTAGTGTAAGAGGCTTCCCAAATGAAGGCCCCAAAAATGTTTAACATTCTATTTAAAATATATCCCTAAATAACGACCGCATGCTCTTCCCGCTGAGATAAGCTTCCTTTACAGATCTACCTTTGTGAACAAGCAGTTATACTTTTATCGTAAATATTTGAATAGATAAAATATAATTAAGCTAATATTATAAAGCCGAAAATTTATTTGTTTAAACACGCTTATTTGCAAGTTCGATTTGAAAATATCTTTGCATAGCGTATTTATCGGGCAAGGCAGGCAGATATTTTATAAGGTTATTTATTTTGCTGTAACCCACTATACCTTATTAATACAGTGGTATATTGTAGTAAAAGTTACATTTGGCTCTTAGAATGTGGCGTTCACAACTCTTAGCTATACATCTATATACATAGTAACAATAATATCACAGCTAGTAATAATATAACATAGCAAAAATAAAACAAAAAAAATATTTCTCTACTCTATTCAAACTCTCAACGCCGGACTTTTTTATTCCCTTAGTGCCAAAGCGAAAAAAATAAAATATCAATTAAAATTAATATTTAATTTCATCAAATGGAGATTGAACCCACAATCAGTCACAAACTTATCCAAAAAATAACTATATCTAAAGAATAATAACATTTTATGTAACATAGAGTCTCGTAAGTTAACTCATAGTGAGTTGGCATTATCTACGTACACCTGGGCGCATTGATTTACAATGCATTTGCAATACATCTGATAACGGCAGTGTTTCGCACTCCGACGTTGATTGTCTTCATTCCATTTGTGTAGGTCTGATTGCGTCACTAGGTTTATTATATAATACAATGTGATAACAAGATGTTGGGTTAAAATCTTAAATATATTTAAATACTATTATTAACAAATAGAAAAATCTGCTTCACGCTGTATCCCGCAAACAGCAGAGACAGAGGGAACCTAGTGTTAAGACCTTCCGTTCCCATATATAAAAAAACTTTATTTAAAAAACGTTGTTATATTTCCTTAAATTTATAATCAAAGCAAAGATGCTGTAATTAATATTTTAAAATTATTTAACAAATAAATGTGTTAATTAAAACAACTTAATAAATGTGTTGATCAAATAAATTTTCATAAATATTACATTAAATATACAACCATGTATCTAAGACGGACATATTGCCTCTAAGCCAGTCGGTCGTTGGCAACTCGTATATTCGTAGCATGTGCCAAAGGCCTACCCAGCTTAACAGATAGTAGTAGCACCCATCACATGCTACGCCGTAGCTGTGTCCTAACCTAAGTGTCAATTAATGTTCAATGCCCTATTTAGTAATTGTTTCGAAAAAAAATTTAATTAACAATTTACCCAGTTAAAATAGTATTTTGACTTAGAAGAAGAAGAGTGTAAAAAGGAGAAGATCATAGGAAATCATAACATTCGAAAATTTTCGACAACTTCATAGAATATTTCTGACATATAACAGTAACGCATAAACCATTCAATGAAAACAATCTCTTTGTTTCTTGTTTTGAAGCCACAATTTGCTCTACGTATTTAGGTTTTTTTAATATCAACTACCTACCTAACAACTACCTACCTAAATCAATTTTCTTCAAAAGTGATCTACATAACATAAACACTTTTCACAACATATCTTCACAATCATTTTTACAGTAATTCAAATGTACTTAGCTGATTAAATAGAAAAGGTGCAAAAACAGTACTATTCACCTTAAGTAAAGGAACCATGGGATTGATTCGGTCCACTATTTGAGATACTCCGGAAGTCTTCCTATAAACATCTGCATAGGGTTGGGTTGTTTACTGAACAGGTCTCAAGACAATTTACTTGAAAGAGTGTCGTGCAATCCACTCCCGTTATCACTACCGATGCAAAACTGCTGGCAAGCTTAAATCATCTGGAACCTTCCATTTACTGTGATTGACAAATCTTTAAATAAAATAGTCATGTTTTATTTTAACTTATTCCATACACAAAAATAGTTAAATTAAATAGGAAGTTACATGAAATACTAAATACAAAAACTTTATAATTTACATGATATTATTAATATGTTTTTAAAATATTTTAAATCACCTTAACTAACGTACCTCACCTAAGCACATAGATGATCATAGGAAAAGTTATATAAAATAATGCTTTATTTTAATTAAAGCTTTAATTTTTTGCAATAAAAGAATAATTAAGCTTAAAAGAAACTATCTATCTATTCTAAATCAAGAGATATTCTCAAAATTTTAAAGAAATATTACATTTTACTTAAAAATAAATAATAATTTATTTATCAGGCTGCAAAAATATAACTTTTATTTTTACATCTCACACGAGGGTTCTAATTCGCAATGAGTTTTCCTTAACGGAACTAAATGAAGTGTCCTGTTATTAGAACTCAAACGGTGCAATCCCAATCTCGTTAGCGCCAGCCGCGGGGGCAGGGGCGGGGACGGGGGGAGGGGGGGAGCGTCGCACGTTGAAATAGAAAACGCCGGTGATTAATTGCCAATTACTTGGACAGTCGAGTAATTTCTACACCCTCTGATTGCTATCAAGAACATTTTATTTTGTGACTAATATACATATGTGTCCTCAAAAAATCCTTTTAAAATTATATTATTATAATAACTAGCGACCCGTTCGGGGCTTCGCCCGCGACAAACACTGAGGAAGTTTGCCAAAATAGAATAGTGAAAACTACCATTAAATCGGGATAAGCGTTCACAAACGCACAGACGAATCGACAAACAGACAAAATTTAAAACAGAAAATACCATTATTTTGAATTTAATTACATTAAATACATGCCCCCTAATTAAAGGTTTTCTCATATATCTTCCGTGAACAAACAGCTCTCTCTCTCTCTTTCTCATATATCTTCCATATCCAGCAGCACAGATACAAGATTAAAGCTATATGATTGTAAAAAAAAAACAAATTTCCTTGCGTTTTCTGCATATTACATGTATAAAAAAGTATTAAATTAAAGTAAAATAAAAAAGTATTAACGTATATTCGAAAATATTAGTATTTTCTTTACAAATAAGTATAACCTCAATCTACGCTTACAGTCCAATAAGATTTAGTTAATGGTTTCCTCAACACAACAGACGCGGCGGACACGAAGCGAATGAATTGAAGACGCTCGGCCACTACAATGGTCACTTGGGGAATAACAAGGCTAATAAATGTATATAGCACCGGCGCACACGTATTGTGTAACATTTGACACTCAACATTTCATCAACTTCGAGTGATGAATAGGGAATTGTAATAAGAATATAATTCTAGTTGATTTTTTTCTTTTTTAGCGTCACGCTGTATACCGCATACAGCAGGGTAGGCAGAGTACCTAGTGTTGAGACACTCCGTTGCCCATTTTCTACAGAATTCTGGAGGTATTGTGTGTTAAGTGGCGGAACTCAACGTCTTGCTGAATTAAAAACATTAAATATCTCATTTCTCCAATTGGGACTCGAAGCCACAACCTGTCCCGTTCACAGTCACACTTTGTGCCCCTGCATCACGACTGGCCTGTAGATGAAATGAGTTTATTTATAGATAGTGTGTCATCTCCGATGCAAAATTGTAATTTGCCTTGATATAATCCAATATTTAGCGCGGTGTAATTGAATATTTTTCCAATTTGTCGCGCGTAATGGGGCAAGATTGAGTTGACGGTCCCCAGCGAGGGTCCCCGCGGTCCCCGCGGCGCAGGACACGCGCGACATTTCATCTTCACGCATAATTTTAGGCTTTCAATTAAATTTCCCTTTGCAAATAATGTTTTAGCACTGAATACTACTGGGAAAATACGTATTACATTTAATTTTATGAATATATAAATTGTATACAAAGCACTATCGTTAGCGTATTTTAAATAGCGTATTATAATATTATATCATAAAAATAAGGTTTTACCATTTGGAACCATTTTTATAAATGTTTATTATTTAGCGGACTTGTCTAAACTAATAATAAAAATTTGATATATCAAGATACAGCCCTCATTTCTTTGGTCCATTAAAGTTTCTTTATCAGTACCCACGGCGTTGCGTCGCCATATATCACCGAGGCGTGGATGCATGTCATGTTTGTGCTCCAATATGCCTGGATTACCCTGAATTCACTCCTACATACGATATGCCCGTCACGCGCTGTTTTCAGTCGCCGACAAAAAGACCCCATCTTTCATCACCCGATTTCTTTCCAAATGGTTTCTTAATACGTCTTCTTAATAATAATACCCACTCAATCATAGTAGAGATCCTCTTGTAAGTATTTATCATTTGTTCTTTAACAATTTGAAATTCATATCCTGATATTTAGATTGTGCGTTTCACATTGTTTATAATGAGGCCAGCCGTGCCCCAGGGGCACAAAGTGTGACTGTGAGCGCGATAGGATATGAATTTGATACCCAGTCGAGAAAATATTTTATTTAAATTTATATTTCTGTTTCTTCCGTCTGGTGTTGAGCAAACTGCGGTGTTGAATTAAGCCACTCAACACGCAATGCCTCTAGAATTCGGCGGAAGTGGAGAACACTAGGTTCCCTCTGCTTACCCTGCTGAGTCAGTATACAGCGTGAACCTGATTTAGATTTTAATTTTTAAATTGTTTATATAAAAATTGCCATCGAAATTTTAATATTTATAACACAAATTTATGACAACAGCGTCTCCATAACGCCTCGTCATTCCAGTGGCGTTCGTCAATAGCATACTAATATTGCTTGCGAGCGATTCCATGTAATTCCAGCTATTCCACCGTCGATCGAGCGTCAACCAGCATCTTGAATATGTTACAATAATACTAACTCCGAAATACCACTCCGTAGCTGAATTCATCTGGCCGTAATTTCACCGAGTCCTATCGGTGTTCCTATCGAAACAATATTGGCGGCCGATAAACGCTACAGCCGGCTCACTTGCTACTACAATTTCGATACTAGTATAAATGCTTCAGATAAAATTTTACCAATATACATATTGAATGCTTAAATGAATTCAGCTATGTCAATATACTTTTATATATTCACTCAAAAACAAATGTATTTAGAATAAAGCACTCTATTAAGAAGTAGTAGGACAAATAAAGAATTGCAGCAGCAAGTATGATTCAGCAACCGTAACTCAGCTCCGCTCGAGGCTAAACAAACTCTGCTTATCGCGCAGCATAAATTGGCAACACGTCGTAAGGCAAGCCGCACTCTGCGTGCCGCTGCAGCTTTATCAGCATACTCTCGTAAAACAGCGCTCTCTGTTATTGCGGCCCGGCTACGACATTTTTCTACACTTTTTTCATATCGCAAATGTGACCCGATCGTTGCCGTTGCGCATTATTAACGATTTGCAGTCGAATTTGTTTACGATTCGAACTTACCGATATTTTCCGTAAAGTCTATTTGGCCACTCTTGCTTCCCCCTCATGTGAACTGTAAAAAACTAGTCCTTGATCGCGAATGTAATTAGAGACCAATCGTAAAACGAGAAGGTTCCACTCGGGGCACCTCATCTGATAATGAGGAGAGCTGGCGCCGCTCCAGCCGCCGCTCATATTAGGCAGCTCTCAGTGCCGCTATCGTTATGACTTTTACTCTTTTACGAGTTGTTTAGTTTACATAGCCGGCTGTGTACGAACGCGTACGCTGCCAAATACTAGTTCGCGGCTCACCGCTCGCGTCCACTCCCTAAATATACCGCTGTGCTGCCACTACGTGCAAATGAGATGTACGTGAAAGGCCTCGTTTGGCGTTTTGACATCCTGCCACACGTTAACCAAATATTTGCTTCGAAATATGGATTAAAATATTACGAATATTAACTTTTATTTCTTATAGCAAACATACAATATAAGAATAATCTTTAATAAATATAATAACAAAAAATTACACACTAAGCTTGAGACTGAGACTGGCATCAAGGCAAACGCCCGGCGTTGAGTTTCACCACTCAACCTACTCTGCTATATGCGGGAAAGCGTGAAGCTGATAAAAAAATACAAAGTAGGAAGTGGATGAAAATGTATTGTTATTTTTACTAAATAATTGATACTCCTCTTATAAGTGATACTCCTCCTCATACTAAATAATTGATACTACTCTTCATTATTTTTAACAAGTAATACATTGGTAGTTTGGTAGTTTTTTGTTTCATGTCCAATATATAATATTTATTTTTTTAATAAGTATTTCTTTGACTTAAGTCAGTTCGAATGTACAATGAAGTTAATCTATGAAAAGACAACAAAACCTTTCAAATGAAAATCTATCATGCGACAGGTTCTCTCATAGCTAACTACCGACATCCGCTTACAATGAGGCCGACAGGGAATCCATTTCCGATGATATCAATTTTGTTCAGTAATTGTTAATTAACATTTTCTTTTCTTTTCTTTCCAGGTGAGTGAGAAAATGAATACAAACCTAGCCTGGCTTTGTAAGTCGCGCGGAGACAAAAAAAACATTACCCTGCATTCAATTCGAACACAGAAAAAAAAATATGATCTGCACTTTTGTAAACGCAAATGAGGTTCGCTTTGAAACGTGCGACTCAATTTAAATAACGTTGCTGAGCAGGCGGCTGAAAACTGAAAGAACTTCGAATATATGCTAAAATTGACGAGTGCCCCGAAAATTATGTTTTCGGATTTTTATTACTTCGTTTTCTCACACACACAGCAATATAATTATTAATTTGAAATACTAGATACTAAAGTACTAAGAATTTGAAATGGCAGTCAGGTAACTTAACTGTGCTCGTAAATATATGCATTAAAACATAAGTTATTATGTAACAAAGGAACTATCTGCAGGACTTCGACCTTGGTAGCACCGACCTCTGCATGCTGTTGACCCTCCGTTACCAACCCGTACGTTCACCCCCGCCCAAAAATAAATTCTGTTTTGCTTAATAGAACCTTACGTTATACAACGATAAAAACTATACTGTTACATTTGAAACGCTTTAATATTTTCAGTCATTAATTCACGTCATTGTATGGTGCACTTTGCTATTTTAAATTTATTTTGAGTTTCGAAATTCATATAACAGGCATATGATAATGATATATTTTTTTAATTGTAATTAAACTATTATTATACTGTTTATTAAAACTTATGTTTCTGGAAATGGCTCTAAAAGTTATGCCTTATGAAATATTTGTACTATATTTGAGAATGTAGAATAGAAACCTAGTACAGAACAAGAGGTGACGAACAAAGGGTACAGTGCGGCGCCCTCCAGGGCTTTGCACCCTGCACTCGACTTGAGATAATACTTTATGTAACGCCCTAGCTTAGAAAAGACTGGAAAATTGTAAAAACAGGATTACCGCTTCACTACAATGACTATATGAAAGCTGAAGATTTTAGAGTTCTTCAATTCTTTTTATTTAATATTCTCCTTTTCTCTTTGATGAAATATATTTTATATTCCAACATAATAATGAAAAATAAGCACAATTTGAGTAATAATAGTTATTTTACTTTTATCGTTTAGTTATTATTATACGTTTAGCTCCAAACGACACTAAACACCATTTACATTTTATTTTATATTCAACATGGTACTTACATTATTTCTTATTGCCGTTGCATAAACTGTATTCGGGCCACTAGCTTCCAGGACAACGCCCCTAAGATCATCGTCCATGTCAAACTAACATTCAACTTATACAGCAAGAATATATTAAAACTCTTTGGTATTTTAATATTTGAAAAGTTTCTCGTCGCACTTGAATTCAACTAGTACTTGTAACTTTCACGATTTGCACTCATATTTTTGGGTCATATCGCGCGTAACTTTATTTTATTCTACCAACTCGCTACTTGTGTCGCACTCAGGAAGCTGTTCCAATGTCACGAGCACTGGAAGCACATAAGCTTTATTGTTATTACATAGGTAAATCATTTTATATTTGTATATATTATACCATGATAAATTTATGCGAATTAAAAATGGATTATACTTAATCAATTAACTATAACATTTTCTAAATTTGAAAATATAAAATTATTCTCGTCAATATCATTTCAAATACACAATCACTTAAAAGCATTTAAGATGTTAAACGTGTGACTGTAAATCCGACAACTGCTGCCAATCTGCGGAAGTTATAAATTTTGCTTAAAGTTGTTTGACTTGCGAATTTTCGATGTTTGTCCGGACGTGCGGGTCCATTTAGCCTTAACCGCTAACTTCTGAGAGTACCGATAACTAACATCTAACTTCCCTGTATACATAACGTCAAGTATATCGATGATGTAAATATTATTACCC
The DNA here is from genome assembly GCA_036379175.1 of Heliconius cydno galanthus. Taxonomy (NCBI): domain Eukaryota; kingdom Metazoa; phylum Arthropoda; class Insecta; order Lepidoptera; family Nymphalidae; genus Heliconius; species Heliconius cydno. Next base: position 109,358 of record JAKRZM010000256.1, read on the forward strand.
ATAGGCATACACATCACCATAACAACCTCCCAACAGCTATGTGTTGTAAATGAACATATTTACTTAGATAAACATTACACTTTTGAAATATATTAAAAGATGATTTTTTGTTTGAAGTAGCCGACAGGGACGAAGTGGGATATAACTCTCACCTGTTTATTACGTAGGTACAGCGCCCGGATTACTTTTACCTTCTTTCATGGCGATGTAATAAAATTCAGCTTAAAAAGTACCTAATAGTTACCACGATCGTCGCGTTCAGGCTCCATCATAAAATTCGTCGTTTGAAAATATCAAAGGATCAATGACGGCGCCGTTCAATTTAATACTTTTAAAGCATTTTAAGTAAAAAAATTCGTTATTCTGAATGGCGGTCCGTGATTCTGTATGGGGCAGCGGCAAAAGGAAATTTTCAATTTTCGTGAATATAATCTCGTGAAGGTTTAATGCGCCTAGGATGGGCAGCTCATTTTAAATGTATCAAAAGTTCGCTCGGCACTGCAACGCTTGAACTGGCGACGCGACGGCGAGAGTCTGAAAACAATCCCAACTGCGTTAATCACTTATTTACGAGTCGAGTCCACTCCGCCAGAGTAATCTAATGAACTCGGAGAATACCGGGGAATCCTAATGAACCGTGGGAATTTAGATTTTAATGAAGCGCCTCGACTCGGCACCGATTCTTTGACGGTTTGTTGAATCTTATTGCGTATTTTAATCGGAACATTGTTGGCGTGCATCGGGAGCGACGCGGGAAGTAATTTCACCATAGTTCCGGCGGATATATCTCGCGAGCGGAGAGACCTACGACTAATCGGTTCGTCATTTCCGAAATCGACCGCTACGACGCCGTTTTGAATACTTAATATATAGCTTTTGTTTACGCTACAGAACTGTTATATTATAAATGCAATATTTCTGGTACACTTACAAATAGAAAAACATAGAGAAAATGTACTACGATATATGCAATTTAACGTAACATAAAATTCTATTTCTAAAAATCTAACTTCGTTATCGCTTCCGCCGTCTTTTGTTCTCAAACTTCAATTGGTACTTTAAAAATTCAAGACAAACGCTTTTAGCGCGGCACGGCTAGAGAACAGTAAAAATAACTTGGGACTCTTAAAGCTCTCAAGGTGCATCGACTTCGGGTGAAACATCAAACAGAGCCGTTGGTTTAGCCAATGGCGTTATTTAATAGATCAACTTTAAACTTAGTCTAGTAGTCGCTTTTGCAACTCTTTAAGATATCAACTACCTTTAACTCGCCGGAAAAACAAGGCAGAAATTTCAAAAAATAACCATCCACTTTTAACCTGAGATAACAGATTAAAGTTCAAGATTCCATGCCCTCTTAATGGCTACCAATGTAGTTTGCAGTTTCTTCAAATACTCGACTTTAGTTCTTGAGCAGCATAGTAATGTAAAGCGATTGATTACTATGTTTTCATCAAACTTTTACTGTGAAAGATATCTTCTTAAATTTCTCAACTTTAATAACGAATTTCCATATTGATTGGACTGTAAACTATAATATTTTAGCTCTCTACATACATTTACCATATAAAAGTTAACAAAATTAATATTTGTTATTGATCGGAGTTTTTATATTTCTAACATAAGTTGAAAAACGTACATTTAATAGTTATATTATTATACTAATTTTTTTTATAATATTACTAGAAAATTATATTTAAAAAAAAAGTAAATATTACATTTAATTAGTTACACTAACTAAAAAAATACGTTTATGCAATACGACTAGACCGATGGAACAAAAATACAACAAAGTTTTTTTATCACAAGACTACAAAATAGTATTATGAAGATATAAAATGTAATAACATTGTCTTAGTCTACGGCATAACCGGCTTCTCATCCACCAATTTACCAGCAATAAGGCGCCTAGAGTTTTCAATTATATCCAATTTAGCAAACTCAAATAAAAGTTTATTCGTATCTAACCGTTACAACTTGGAGTCCGGTCTTGAACATGTTGTAGAAATTTTCTTATATCCAAAAATATATCAATTTAAGTAATTATTAAAGTTATATACAGTATTTAGTAATGTCTATAAGAAGTAATTTCTAAAAAAGGATACAAATGTAATTTCATATTATATGTACACGACGACTAGAGAAACTGTTGAGATAAAAAATGTAATCATTCGAACAGAAATTTACAACTTCTGAAATTGTAATCAAATTTTAAAAGAATTTTAAGCGATTTAACAATATATTCATATTCTTCTCCACCAACACTATAGTAGTTCTCGTCAGGTTGATGAGAACGAAATTCTTATACCTTTGTTGAGAACGTGTAGCTTAGTGGTCTAAACGCTAGAAGTAGAGCGAGAAGAAGAAGAAGAAGAGTTGTTTCCAAGAGTTGCGGGTTCATATCCCTCTACGTTAAAATTTTTATAGGTTTTGGAAAATAGGATTTTTTCTTTCCTACGTGTGGGGAACGTAGCGTCAAGGTGCCCTCTATCTACCCTGCTGTGTGTGTGTGATTTTGACTTTAAATGTGAAATAACATTTTAAAAATGTCAAAACTATATTAGTTAACATCACAAAATATCATAACTCTTTATTTTAAATCTTAACCAACTTTATAACGTGTCAGCCGACTCGCAAAAGGTAAATCCATGAATATCAAAAGCGCCGACGGTGTTAGTCGATGCAATCCTGTCACTGAAAAATCGTTTCAATTTAGTACCAGAGCTCGGGCGTAAAATGGCAGCACGGCACCTCACGGGCGCGAGCAGAAGCAGTGAACGGTAATATGCTATTACCGTAGTAACAGCGTTACTCCCGACTTAATTCTGCCCCGGGCACTGCGCCGGCCAGATTCGCTAATTCCTCCTATGTGCTACGAACATCAATACCCAATTTGAATCTACGAGTATCTTCTAAATCGAGGTGGTGACAGCCGTGTTGTTTGTATTTTGTCGTAATAAATTATAAACGGTTAACGATATTTTTTATGTAATTGATAATTAATTAATTGTTTATTTTTTTATTATTATTTATTTTATTTTTATGTATGACTAAACATATAGTGTAAAACACATATGGTTGGCGCATCTTTCAACTGAGGCCGATAAATCCGTTAACCGAATATTATTGACAGGCTGGAGGTTCGATTCCCCCTCGAGGAAATTGATTATTTTTTTATCTTTTTAAAATTTATTACAAAAACAATGTTATTTTATATAGGGACTTTACAATATAAATATACATACACAATTCAGCATGTAATTAATAAATGTTTATTTAGCTTCACAAGATTGTGAGTATATCACATTTTTAATGTAAAGAGAATTTATATATTCCTCTCTATGTAATATGCGTCCAGTACAACATGTCCTACCAAGCTTAACCATAACAAACCTCGTATAGATATCTAGCTAAATCCCGAAGGAGCATCGTTGGTCCACAATGGATACGGTTAGGCGCTGGCTGTCAGCCACATCACATTCAAAGGAGCTATTAGCACAGTGCACTGATAGACGCCAATTGAGTTTGAAGGCCCGTAATACACGTAGTACAGCTACTTGTGTTCAAATGTTGACTTCATATTAAGTATATATATTATACGTAGGAATAAATTCTACTTATATTCAAAAATGTTTTATAATATAGATATTAGGAGATCTAAGATAGGAGTTAATACGATTAGAAAAATGCAGTTTTATAATTATATTGAATATTGAATTTCACTTTAGTACTAGACATCTACAAAATTTTACAATTGTCTATCTATTATACACAAATCAGCTTTTCTATTATAAAAACATAACGATAAATTTGTCAATTTAAAATGGAATTGCTGCTTTCGAAGTGATTATTCTCGAGTTTATTGAGAGAGTTACTTTAAATCCTCTCTCCGTCAAAGAATCAAGGAGATAGACTGCTATTGAAGTCCCCAGTGAACATCAATGCCTATTGGCACGTCGCTTATCTACAATATACGGAGTAAGAAAGGCACCGTGGGAGGGGTCGCTTTCAAGAGAATATTATGAATGTCTCAACAATTATACGAAGTGAATACGAGGAAAATACCTATTAAGAAAAATTCAATAAAGCTTTAACATAATAATATTAACTACTTGTGAATTATAAAATTCTACTAACATTATAAATAAATTGTGATCTCATAGATGCAACAAACAGTTCCAATTTCACACAAAAACTACTAGAGCGTATTTAAATGAAAATACACAGCTTATATATCAATAGCATAAATAGACTACAATTTACATAAAGATTTTGTATAACTTGGGCAAAAAAAACAATAAATTAAAGTGGACGAAACCGCACACGAGTCTAGTTCTAATCATATAAAAGAATATCTAAATAAAAATAATTGTGTGATTTAATAAAATATTATAGATGTGCATGCATGCCCAGAAATTTAATTTTATATTAATAATATACCAAGTTGACAATCGTTGTAGATGGCATCCAGTGTTGCGTGGACTTGATACGCCATCGCCATGGGAGATCTCATTCCACGAACAGCAAACAGCATATTATTTTTATGTTAATTCTCTCACATCAACTGTGAAATAAAATGTCATTTATAAACTCGTCCTTAGTTCGCAACGCGTCCGTCTTGACTGTACAAATATTTTTGCGAGCAAATATTTTTTTAACAGATTAAAAGCCATAATGTTCAAGTGGATTAGGGAATAAAATTATGTAACGAGGTGTTGAGCCCGACATTTTGAGTTGCTCTAACGCCATGTTTCTAACGCCGCGCCGCGCAAATGTAACTGGAGGCGGGCGTGCACAGACGAATAATTTTAATGACTCGCTGACAGATTATTTCGGAAAATTAAATTTTAGCTCGTTGGACACAGACCATAAAGTTCATGCTTACAAATCTCTTTGTTATGACATCGTAACTAGATTATGTCCGTTTCGTCGCGAAGACGTCGCCATGTCGTCATGATAGCGCATGTTTTATTATTTCGCGCTATAAACGCTCTGTCCGCTTTGCTAAATTATACGGAAATATTTTTAATGGACGAATAAATGTTTATTTTAATTATGTTAACACCAATAGAATTCGTTACAATTAAGTTTAGTCGGTTGATTTGTTTTTAGGATTCCGTATCGCAACATTCAGCTGAAATAAATATCAAATATACAGGTCTACGGTATTTTTGTTGTTTCTTATTTTGGCCAGATTCGACGGACTGACTGACTCGTGAAAACTCCGACAACAAATTTAATGTGGCATGAGTTTCATACTAAGTGAAACATAAATCAACTGCACTTCTATAAGTACGTATATGTACTCGTATATGTTTTAAATATTCAGTAAAAAAATATAATATATATATAACTGAGACTTACAATATTGATTTATTTTATGAACTTCAAGAATTGGAAGACACTATGGGTGTTGGTTGTTGCCGGGCCATTAAAATATCCCTCGCCAGGCGCGTGTCAGCGTTGCGCAGTACGTCACGTGTTCACGTGGCCCCGTTGCTCACGTTTCTCAACCCTAAGACTGGCTTCTGTTTGTCCATAACTTTAAATAGCCCCAACGTGCTCCGAAGTCCTTCAATTCCTCTAGAAACTTATTTGTTGTATGACGCGTGACACAAACGAATTCTGTTACGATCCCACAAAATATTTTAACTTCACTAAAAACGTTTGAAAATTACGTTTTTCCCGGATATCAGATAGTATAATCTAACATTGATTGTTGTTAGGACAGACATTTTAATAATTTGAAAGATTAATATTGTTTTTCTAAAATGAAAATATAACAGTAATTTTATTTACATTTACATCTTCTAAATCCAGTTACAAAATGACTCTTTTTACAAATGTAAATAATTGCCACGTACTTATATAAATATTGCAGCTTCCATTGTGGCATTTTTGATGCCTTTGTTTAAATTAAACGCGTAACTTATTCTGCATTCAACCGCACTCATTATTTCAACGTGACATTACAACATTAACTTTGAAATGTGGTTGCAAATTTCATTCAAACTTTGCAGTTAACTAGTTGCTTGATGAAGTGCGTGTATAACTAAAGCTTTGATGGAAATAAATAATTTGAAAGTGAATGTCTCGTAAAATACTCAGTTTTCATTTTCATACATTGTGTCATAATGTGGTTATGAATAACCAACGAAATTAAATTTTCAGTACATACATACGTAGCTCATACAAAACATGTCTCTTTATATGTGTCCCAAGTGCCCCCTAATATTGTTATTGAAATAATTATTTACAACAGCGGCCAGAGCCGGCGCCGGTTAGTTTTAATTACTCACGGAAGCGATATTTTATACAGTGAATGTGTGGCGCGAATATCATATGACACAAATAGCTTATTATGACTATGACATACTTAAATGTCAAAATTATGTCAAATTGTATTCCTGAAATATGAATACAAAAATATACACTGCATATTCAAACAATCAGCTTCACGCTGTATCTTGCACACAGGAGGGTAGGCATAGGGAACCCAGTGTTAAGACACTCCGTTCTTCATTTTCCGCCAAATTCTGAAGGCATTGCGTGTTGAGTCGCGGAACTCAACGCCGCGCTTTGTCTCATCACCAGAGCGAAAAAAATAAAATAAATATTTAATTTCTTTAAATGGGGATTGAACCCACAAGTCCTCAACCGATCGCGTTTGCGCCCCTGTGCCACGACTGGCCTCCCCGCAACGTGGCTCTCTAATTAAAACTACGTGCAGTCTAATGAGATCACCCTGTGAATGTGACAACGCATAAATCCAGCGTAATAAACGCAACATCCGTTAAATAGGGCCGAGTCAGTCAAATTGTCCACAATGCGATTATTCCATTACTCGAAAGCTGCTGCGACCGCACGCTTCAATACGAGTATACTAGCGATGTACTTACGGGCTGCGTGCCTCGTCTAGTTTCGGCAGTAATGTCCACGGCATTAAATATTCAGAAACATTAAAAGCATTCGTGCGGTAATCCACGTAAATAGTTAGCCCAAATATTTTCGTACTATTCCAAGAAGGTTACATGTTCCCAATTATTTATGTAATGTTATTATTTTTCCATAGGTAGGTTTAGTTTTAACGAACCGTATGTTATTTTTTGACGTTACTCTAATCAATCTATTTAAAATATATTACTTTAGTTTTAATAATATTATATATCATAAACCAGCTTCATTTTTGACCTTGGTGGCAGAGCTAAGAAATGAAAATATTAATAAATAATAATTAATTCCCTCGAGTGGCAATCGAACTCACAACCGTTGCGTTACAGTCACACCCTTGGGCCCATATCTTGTAACAAATAAATATAGACATCTTAAGAGTACATTAATATATCTAACAAAACATAATTTTTCCAGTTTGTCTCAAGTACGGCGGCCGTCACAGTTGGATCCGCATGGCACCAGAGGCGTGCTTGCTCGCGCTCTCGACGTATGGGAACAAGCTTCGAGGCTCACTTTCACGGAGATCAACTCGGATGAAGCTGACATTGTCGTGTCTTTTGCAAAGTAAGTTTACTTTCTATCCATAATCGAACATAAAACACCCTCTAAATGCTCAGTGACGTGACATCTACCTTTTAGATTGTTTTTAAGAAAATCGTTTCCCAACACCTTGACACGTGATATCCTTTAAGTTATTACCTTCCGTTGATGTTATTTATTTTACTGAATATACAGATGAATCGAATATAATCGTCATTATATTTAAAAACTAACACTTACAAATTTTTAAATAAAAGTTCAAGAGACGTTCCTTGATTTATTGTCATGATAATAAATAATAATCAAGTAAGGATTTGGGGGACACGTCCTATCCATTTAAAGGGATTTGCGACGTTCTCGTGCGACGCATTACAATAGAATATGAACAAAATACGTTTTTCTATTTTAAATGTAAAAATATACTATCTTGGTTTTATTATGTAATCTATATGTACACATATGTATAAATAGGTCTCTTTTTAGAAAAACTTGCACTTTCTTGCACTTTATAAATAGGATCGTAGCAAAACTTAATAAATTATCATAATTTAAAAAATTAGATAAACTTTCATTGTACAGAACACTTTGAAGACATTTTTAAATAGTTTTTATAAAACTAAGGCACACTATTCCCTTTCGATTTCTTCTCACTACAAGAACGTGACTTACTAAATCCACTTTGCTATTAATCTAATAGTTCCTTCTTACGGTAAATTGTATCGTTCTTGCTGTGCGAGTTTCATTAGTAGTCGCTAACACAGTTCCAGTGAACGTACGTGCAGTACGTACATTATATCATTCTACAAAAAAAATTAAATCAGCTTCATGCTGTGTCCCGCACACAGCGGCGAACGCCGCCGAACTCTGGAGGCGTGATGGGTGGCGGAACTCAAAACCGCGCTTTTCCTCGCGCCAGAGCGAAGAAATGGTTATATAAATTTAAATAAATATTTCAGTTTCTCGAGTGTGGATCGAACCCACAACCTTTCGCGTTTACAGTTACACTTGTGCCCCTGCTCCTTTATAACTTTCCTATCATTCAAAATGTAAATTATAATGACAATCAAACGAAAACAGTATATATTTATTAAAAATGAATTAACAAAAAAAATATAACACAGATTAAACAGAATCGAAAACAAGAGTTGCATACCGTATGAGAGTAGGATAAAGTTCCGCTTATTATTAGATCAACGTAGACGACGATATGAGAAAGTACCGACGACAAAAACCTCCACCGAGGACATATTGCGACCGCCATATTGCTTGGAACGATGCAAACTTGCAGCATAAAGTTCAGCGTGGGCTACATAAGTTTTTTTTTCTTTTTTTTTCTCTCGAGTCGAGACACAGGCGACGGCAAGTTGGGATCACGCGCACTCTTTTATTAGTTGTGACGGGATACTTCCGAATGCTCGACACGAGCTCTGATATCGTATGATAACGTTTCCGAAGTTTTAGTCAATTTACGAGTTTCTTTTTTTTTTTCAGAACAAAGACAAGGTGTAATTGTTAGATAATTTCTTTCTTGCTTATCTACTGTTAATTTTATCAATTACCCTTTTCTTATTTTACAAGGATAAAGTTTAATTATTCTTATGTATAGCTTTATAAAGCTATATATTTATTTTAAAAGCCTTAGATTTTAAAACCAACATAAACAAATATGATAAGACATAAATCAATAAGACACCATGGAAAGTTTATACGGGCCGTTAACTTATATTACTCACTATAAAAAGCTTCCGTTTTCTACGATATTCACGCCAAGTTAAATAAATGAATACAAATACATAAATGTTCATATGTTAGCAAATAAATAGTTAAATATTGTGTGTATATAATATAATTTTATTTGAATATGCTTAATTTAGCATAATTTGTTTAAATAAATATGCAACTAATGTTTAAATGTATAATTAATAGTATTTTCAATATCCTTCGAATCCGGTTTATGTAATAGAAAATTAAATTAAAATGACACTAAAAATATATTCAATATATTTTTATTATACAATGTAGGTATACATAAAAATATATTTTAATACTTAAGAAATATCCCTAATTACTTCTAGTTTTTTAAAAAGTAGCGCTTAATTTAATTTAATTTAATCAGATTGGATAGTTGGCAAATTCAACGCTATTCTGCCGTGATTACAGCTAGCTAAACGACTTCTGTATGCGTCTCCAGGATTTATTACGCCTATAAAATGAAATATCTCTTGATAATAAAGGATTTATACAAGTTATATACTTATACGATTTTCAGCACGTATTGCATAAATTACACATACATCATTCAGGAATGTTGTTGTAAAACAAATAATTAAACATACATATAGAATTTTTAATGATGTACTTAATAAGATCTATGTATGTGCCTTTTACAAAATAGAAATAAGTATGTCGTGGATGTGTCAATATACACGCGATAAATCATCCTTAAACTCAGAAACTTTTCATTATCAGCATCAGCACTACGCTTGACCATTCCACGGTGAATTAACAAAAGTTAAAAAGAGTTAAATAATTAACTATTGTTTTTATTTCCATTTATTTTTCTTCGCTTAAACTACTAAGACTAACAATATTATGAAAAACGCTACATAACTAGACCAGCAAAATCAAATCAAATATTTACGTATTTAAGTAACGCATTGCACTTTGACATTAACAAGACTTTTGAATATTGCTTACATTTTTAAAGTCTCCTAACTTACGAAAAAAATACTTTTAAAGTTAAAATATATCAAAATATGTAAACTATTCTATAAAGTAATGCTATAAAGTAGATATGCTTATTGCATGATTGTAGAATCTACAACAAGTAAAAGGTATTTCGTCTACTTTTATCGTTCTCAATCTCTTTCACATTTTATTATTCACATAAAAGCAATGAGTCGCAACTCGCAAGTGCGATCATCACCACATACGATACGTACATATGTGAGCTTATATCGATACATCGAAAAGTACTTTTATACTTCACCGCCAATATCGACTAATGGCAAAACTTTCCCGCAGAAGCTCTATAGCGTTCCACTAATACTCCGTGAAATATTCATGGACAAGGTCTTTCAGCTATTTTGTTTGCACGAAAAATGATTAGATTGCCAGTGTCCGAGAAGGTCCCGAGGGAGACAAGTTTGATTGCTGTGCAGACTCGATGTCGGCCGCAGTTCTGTTGAAATGAATATATTACTCTATTTTCATATGCGAAGCTCATCATGTAATTTACATAAATATAAGTGAATGATGTTATGTTATAGCTTACTTAAATAAAACCGAGATAAAGAATAAGATATTGCCACAGAAAAACGTTCATTGTAATGACTCTCTATATAAAATATACACAAATTCGTAGATAAATAGACATACTCGTATACATGCAAACATACGGATGACAGTAGCCACTTGCACAATTACTAAAGTAGCTCTCTCTGCTATCATTATGACAATCTTAGCTATTTTAATCTTCATAATTGCCCTCTTTCGAATAGAAGTTTATATCGCCAACTAGCGTTTAGTCTTAAGACGACGAAGCTGAGTTTTATAGTTTCGATGAACAATTTTCAAGAGCTCTCGTTGGGAATTCTGATGGCGTTGCACAAGCTTTTTTAACGAATATCTGTTTAGAGTCTTCTCCATATTGCTTACAATGTAGAATATTTCACATTACCAGCTTTTTTTAATATATTTTTTTATATTCTTTTAGACGATATCATGATGATGCGTATCCCTTCGACGGTCGGGGCTCAGTCCTTGCGCACGCATTTTTCCCGGGAACAGGTCGTGGTGGTGATGCTCATTTCGATGATGATGAACTGTGGCTCTTGCAACCTAATAACGACGAAGAGGAAGGTAAGACCCGAAAAATCACAAATGAAATATTTAATAAACTTTTTTTTTTCATAGTTAATAATTAGAATCCCACGCTAGGTACATACAAATACAATTTTGTTTTTTTGTTTTTCAATGTTTTAACAAATTCTACTAATGAGATTGTTATTATAATATGATCAAGCTCGGCAAACAAGTAATCTATCTAGACATTTAGGCAAGATATATATAAGGTACATAATTATAGAGTCATACAAGACACTATATTATTCTGGACTAAGTCCCGAAATGCCTAATATATCAACTAGGAAATATTACTATACTACTATAAGAGTAAATCTGTCATGCCGTTGCACAGTATAATATTTGTACACAACCCGTAAAGTTATAAGATAACTAGCGGACGCGCGCAGCTTCGCTAGCTAATTTAGGGGTGAATTCTAATAAACCATGAAACATGTGTTCAATGAAATATTTTTAAGAGTCTAAATTTCAAATTTTATAAAAATCGGTGGCGATTTGAAAATTTTTCCATACAAACTTTCAACCCCTTATTTGCACACTTAGGGGGTGAATTCTAGAAAACCATGAAACATGTGTTTAATTATATACGTTTAAGAGTCTGAATTTTAAATTTTATAAAAATTG